>SPJY01035639.1:528910-547898 GCA_005191435.1 Raddia distichophylla
AAAAAAAAATTATTACCAACCTAGCAAAAAACCTAGATCTATTTAGCTCTATAGCAAATGAAATAATCACCCTACCTACTATTTTAAACTAATGTGAAACTAAAACCATCTAATAGATCACCACATTGCCTCAAAAGATCTAGAAGGGAGAGCTAGCTAAGGCACCAAGCTAGATCTAGCTCTCTAAAACAAATAATCACCCCTAACAACTAATTTCAACATCTTATACATCATCAAAAAAAGAATACAAAACTAATATGAGACTTCAAACCCCCAATAGATCTACATCTTGCCTTAAATTATTTAGAGAGAGAGCTATAGCAAAACAAACACCCTTCAATTCAAACAAGATTATTTAATATTTCTCCACATCCAATGCAAAAAGATAAGCAACATCCACATAAAAATGATGTTGAGACTATGTTTGCTTACTTTGGGAATCTTAATTTGGAGCTATTAGCCTCAATTAAAAATTTTGACAGCACCTCCCCTGCATGAACAGCTCGGCCCGTCAGTGCTACTGCGCGAGCTGCTCGAGGAGGAAGAAGGGGTTAAATGCACTGGGCGGGAAGGAAAGGGCATATGCAAGCGGTTCGTGATACAAACCGCTTGCAGAGATAGCACACTGTAAGCGGTTCTTATCACGAACCGCTTGCATATGCCCTTTCCCGCCACCCTCCCACCCGTTGGCCACGAACCGCTTGTGGCGATCGGGTCGCAAGCGGGTTAAAGCGAACCGCTTGTGATGAGCCGCTTTGGAAGCCCCGGTCCGCAGTAGTGAGAGTATTCCGATGTATTAGGATCGAGATTTGGCATGCGGTACTAGGCAGGCATAGTATGTCTATGTCACTGGATTGTGTCTGTGTGTATTAGCTAGAGTTGGCTCAACCATCTCTGCTAGCTAGCTCTGCTTATAGTACTGGAGTGGAGTATTTCGTTGTGTTAAGAGAACTAGCCTTGCTGGTTGTTATCACCACGATCTATATATCCTCCATGGCCTTCTTCTGGTGTCATCTCTCCTAGTGCTGGGAGTTGGGTCGTGCCAGGCCGGCACGGCCCAAGCACGACGGGCCTCATGCCTACTTTTGACCACCTGGCACGGCACGGGTGAATTTTGTGCTGGGCCATGCCGGCCCATTGGGCAAAAAACCCAGCACGGCACGGCCCAAAGCACGGCCGGGCCTGTTGCGTGCCAGGCCAGCACAGGCACGGCCCAATGTCTCTACGAAGGCCAGATTTCAGTGACAAATGCAGTTCAAAAAAATCATATTGCACTTAACAATTACAAAGAACATGCAGCACTTCAAAAATTCCATATTCCAGAAAACAATTACACTTCAAAAACTCCAAATTTCAGTGAATTACACTTCAAAAATCCCAGAATATATGTAAGAAAATACAAAGAACTTGCAAACCGTGGACAAATACAATTACCTACAAGTGAACTCTTGCAGTGAATATATTCCAGAATACAAATACAATACAATTATACAAAGCAGACAGTGAACAAGTATTCCAGATTGACTACATTACTTGCTAAGTTGCTATGATCAAGGCTAGATTGACTACAGCACTTATTTACTTGCTATAAACAAGGCCAGATTGGCTATGTTACAAACTGATCACAGATTCTACAACACTTAATCATATTCTAGCATCCAGATTCCACAATCCAACAATCAATATAAACAAGTGACTGAACAAAGTAACTGATCACATAACAGTTTATAAAGAAGACCAGATTGACTACAACTTTGGTGCTAGATCACAAAAGAATAAACAAGGCCAGATTTTGAACTGATCACTACAACTGAATTGATCACAAGAGAATATAAACAAGGCTAGAATATAAACAAGGCATCAAAGTGAACTGATCACTACAACTGAACTGATCACAATAGAATATAAACAAGGCCAGATTTTGAGGGAAAAGGAAAATTTTATTAATGGTTTGCCTCATTAAAAACCTTACACCCCAATGTGGGGCTCCCTCTGTAAGGAAAAGGAGTACAAACCATGGTGCAAATGTCCAGTCCAGTTCATACATAACAGTTCAAAGTTACAAGCAGTTCTGACTGCTAAATTACTAGAACTCTAGAAGGTAGAAGACTAGAAGCTAATCAATGTTCAGGTCTACAATAGCAAGTTGAATCTCTAGATCTTCAAGCTGGTGCTGCTTCCTCTCACCTGCTCTTTGCCAATCCTTGAGGCAAGTGATGGCCTCCACTGTCTCCGGTGCTAAGGATGACCTCCTTTCCTCGATTATTCTTCCAACTGTACTAAATGTGGTCTCAGAAGAAACAGTTGACACAGGAACAACCAAGATATCTCTAGCAAAATGACTTAAAACAGGAAAAGAATATTGATGTTCCCTCCACCACTCAAGTAAATTTACCTTTGCACCCCTCAAAGTATGATCAGTGCCTGCAAAGTTAGTACTTAGATAATGGTTCAACTCAGCATTTGGATTCCACCTTTGAGAGGAGGTAGATGCATCAGCAATATCTTTGCCCTTCGCTCGCTTCCATAAATGTGAAGTGAAGGAGTGATCTCCTTTTGTTTCCTCCTTAGCATCATTAGAGTCGAGCTCCTTTCTTCATACTTCATACAGTACAAGTTAAAAACTCTAAACAAGTCTTCTTTGACAAAATTAAAAGAATCAGAGTAATCCTTGTCAAAAGCCACACAAATAGGTTCCATAGCCAATTTCAATCCATCTAACTTTTTTCTGGGATCAAATATGGTACCAAAGCAATATACATGTGATATAGAACCAAAATATTTCAGAAATTTATCTTTCATAGGTCCAACAATAGAGCCTCGAATTGGATCATCTCTAGCCTTAGCAAATGATTCAGCAATTAACCAAATGTAATCAATGACTAAGCATGGAGTAGGATAGTAAACACCAGACAAAACATTAGTTGCATTATAGAAATTCTTTAAGAAATCTCGAAAACGACTAGCAATCTTCCAATCATAGTCAGTAAGTACCAAATTTAGATCAGAACCATAGCATTGACAAAAACAGTGATGATTTTTTCATATCCCTCTAGTTTGCTAAGCATAAGGTAAGTAGAATTCCATCTTACCTTCATGTCCAGACCAAACTTCCTTGGTCTCATGTCATTTGCCCTGCAATATTCAGCAAACTTCGAACCAACTTGTGGGCTACTCGATAAGTACCGAATAGCTCCACGAATATTGTTCAAATAGTTGTTAATAACAGATATACCATCCTGGACAACAAGATTAATAATATGGCACACACATCTTTGATGAATCACATATCCATTCATATATGACTGAAGATGAGGACTAAGGGCAGTCATTGCATTTGTATTAGAACTAGCATTTTCAAGAGTAATAGACAGAATTTTATCTTCCAATTTGAATTCAATGATTACCTCAAGAATAGAATCAGCAATTGCATCTCCAGTGTGTGATTCATCCATTAACCTAAAGCCAATAACTCTCTTATTCAGATGATATGAATCATCTAAATAGTGAGCATCCACACTAATGTATGTTCTCTGGTGAGATGATGTCCAAATATCAGAGGTGAGTGCAAATGAAAATTGAACCTTCTTAAAAATTTCTTTCAACACAACAAGCTCATTATGGTATAATGCTATCAAATCAGATTTAGTGTTTTTTCTACTAATAGGTTGGTACTGTGGGCAAAAAGCACGCCGAATCATTCTAGCAAAGTTGCGACTTTCACCCATCATTATGGGTAAATCCTCAGAAACAATATACCTTGCTATTTCGTCGCGTGCAACCTGTGGGTTGTAAACCCATGTGCTTACTGACCCGTCGGCAGAGAAATTCAACTGTGTTTGTAGACCTCCTTGAGTCTTACCTAACTGGATCAAACACCTTTTATAGTGTCGATTCAAGTGCCCTGTCATTCCTCCAGAACCTGCACTGTGCTCAGCTTTACAATAGTTACAAATAGCAAATTCTTGCGGCACACCATCAGTAACAACCATTCGATATTTCATATGTCTCCAGCATTCAGCCTTACGCTTACTGGTACCACTATATGCACCAGATGCACTTGGAGCAGTACCATCTGCACCTGCAGATGGTGAATCTATTGTTGGGCCAGATGGATCATGATCATCACATGGCGACTGATCCCCATTAGGGTTACCATTACTACCCTGCGCCAATTGGGTGATTACAACCTCCTCATCACCCTCTAATCCGTCCATATGAAGGTCATCCATGCCATAATCTCCCATGCCTGGGGAGAGTTGGCGAGGATTGATCTGGTCGCCATCACAAGAAAGAGGTTGAGAAGAACTACCATTACCATCTGTACCAGTGGCACTGCCGCGGCCGCGGCCACGGCCACGACCAGCTGTGCGTTTGGATTTAGGCGGCCCCTTTCCCCTTGAAGAAGATTTAGCCCCCGTCGGCCTCGTCATCGCTCATTCGCTCATCTGGTGCATAAGAATCTAGGGTTGAAGAGGGAAGTTGGAAGGGGAAGAAGAGGTTGAGAGTGGACACTGGAAAGGGGAAGCTTGAAGAAAAGAACAAGGTACTGTCGCGCTTTATAGGCAGGCCGCAGGAACTACGAAGAACAAGAAGAACAGAACAAGAACAAACACGTCTATAGTATTTCAGATCTCAATCAATATAGGAAGAGGAATCGAGGAGCCACAACACTAGGAAAGGGAAGTGGGACGATTTGTAACTTACGAGACAAATCCGTTGGAGAGGACCCGGACGTCGAGGATGCAGCGTCGTCGCTTCGTGCTGCGGCCGCCGCCGCCGGCGTTCCGCCTCCGCCAGTCCTTCTCGTCCAGCGTGCAGTCTCCCTAGCCCTCGTGGTCTCCCGCGCGTGCTCCCTCGCCGAAGAACTGGAGCCAATCGCCGGATTCGCGACCGCCATTTGTAGAAGCCAGGGTTTTGCCTTTTGGGGAATTGGGGATCGGGGAAACGAGGCGTCGGGGGCGAGATAAAGGGGTGCTCGTGCGTGAATGGCTAGCTGGGGCGGTCAAGCGGCTCCCCTCGCCTCCTTATCCACGCTGCCAGTGCCAGGCCAGGCCTACCAAGTATCGGGCTGAAATCCGTGCCGTGCCAGCCCAAGCACGGCACAGTGCGTAGGGCCGGGCCGGGAGGCACGGCGTGCCCCAAAACTAGGCACAGCACGAGCACGGGTAACGCGCCGGGCCAGCACGGCCCATGAGGTTTCGTGTCGGGCTTGGCTTCGTGCCTGCAAATTCGGGCCATGCCCAGGCTGGCCCAGTCGGCCCGGCCCAAACTTCCAGCACTAATCTCTCCTATATGGAGTATATCGCTGTTTGCGTTCAGCAATCCTGTGTTCAATGCCTGCTTCAACAAACATACTATCAAGTTTGAGGAATTTGCCTCCTCCATCGGACTGAACCACACGAATTTTGGTTTTGAATTGTCGTTTAACTAGAGTTTGAAACATATGGATTGCATGCTCCACATCATATCAGACTTATATTTCAACAGATAAATTCATGTAAAATGACTACAATTAATCATCAACAAATATGACATAATAATGAAATCCTCTACTTGAGGTCCTGGCCGGGCCCCAAGTATCGGTGTGAATAAGCTCTAAGGGGCTAAAGGTTTTATGATGACTTGATATTGGGAAAGGAAGCTAATGTGCCTTAGCCTGCATACATGCATCACAGACTAAAGGTCTTTTATTGGACTCAACAAAAGAACTAGACTCGAATATGGAATGGGCTGATGCAGTGTGTCCAAGACGTTGATGCCTGCCAGAGTTCCTCGAGAAGACGCCGAGTGGAGTATGCTGAACATCATGATCATGATGAAGAGTAGTGTAGAGCCCATCACTGGCCTTGCCGTGGAGGAGTAGCTTCTGTGTGGTTAGGTCCTTTATACAGGTAGGATGAAATTCAAAAAAGACACTGTTATCCGTTGCAAATTTTTGAACTGAAAGGAGATGTTTGGTAAATTATATGAGGTATGTGTAGGTAGGGTATTTTTGAGTTTAAGATGTACTCACCAGAATTTGTAACAATTGATGATTGACCAATATGCGAGATCGACATGCCTGCAACTTACAGTAACATTTGCCACTTGCATCTGATCTACTCTGTAGGGCTCACGCATAGTGAGGCGATCAAGGTCACTCGTCAGGTGATCTGTTGCTCCTGTGTTAATGTACCAGGCTTGATCTATAGGTTGATGCTGATGCTGCAGACCTTGAGTTTTCTTCTTCTTGATAGGATTGATCATATCTGTGGTAGCATTGCAGGGCATTGTGCCGCAGATCTGACATGTACACCAAGAGCTGCGTAGGAGTCCACCATGCATCTCAATTCTCAACACACTGCAAAGTTCATCGAAACTGGTAAAGTCACAAGATTAACATCATAGGTTCCAATAGTCATTAATTAGAAGAAACCGGAATGTTGGAAACGATTAATTACCGTCTTCTCTGCTGTAAGGAGAATGAGAGCAAGCACCATGAAGGACTTGTATGATGATCTCGTCTTGAGAGCGTTTGCTTCTCGCTGACGACGCTGAGATAGCAAGGCTTCGCTCGTCAGGTTTTTGCAAGCTAAGATCAGGATCTTGGACTAGATCCTCACTTGTATCAAGCTCAAGAAAAACTGAGAGGAACCAAAGGAAAAAATATAATATATGCTATTACCATATATTATCAATTGTGTCAGCCGACTAACGGTTTTGCAACTTGCAAACACAAGAATTAAGGGACTTACTGCTTAGACATGCCTTGATTCAACAAAAAGACTATACTATAAATACAAGCATGAATATATAGATATGAGAGGTATATTTATATATAATATACATATACCCAAAAGTAAGTAGCTAGCATAGAAAGAATTATCAAATCCCATTCCACAAACATCTCCTGTCGAGGCGACACCGACATCATTTTTGTTATTGATATATGATCGTGCTGCTATATGTTCAATCTGCTTCCATAAAAGAAAAAATAAATGCTCTCTGCCGCACACTAAATAGAACAACGATTTGATGATTCCCCAGCACAAGACATTCAGGTTTCCACTTAAGATCACACGAAAAACACAACCTCAACACGCATCAAGTCGATTACATACTGATATTTGGAGTGACAATCCTTTTGAAGACGATACGGTATACCAACTAGCTCACACCAGTAACTGCTAACGAAACTACATCGACTGAAACAAATGTCTAACTCGCGTAGATTGCTAATCTTTCAGGTACTGGGCGCACACAACAGCAAAAACTGTCTCGACGCAACAAGATAGCAAGTGCGTGTGTCACCGTCAAACTGGGCTCAACATGTTTTACTAGGAGGAATCATCCTCCTCCTCAGCTAGCAGGCACGCCAAGCCTTCCTCGTACACTTCAAAGTCCTCAGATGACCACCGGCAGATAAGGTACAGTCGGAATGTTGCGAATTGCAATGCATCCAGTGAAGGCAAAGCAGTTGTAACAGAGCCATTACCACTGAAGAAGCATTACCTTGAACACGACCATATATGATACTACTGATACATGAAAAAAATTTACTGATAGCCTAACATTGTCTAAAGAAACCTTAGCATATGTTTGGCCGAACATGGTCTTTATAGCTTATTTGTTCAATTTAAAGGCTATATGAGCATGTACATGAAAACTGAAAAGAAAAGCCATAGTAACTAGCATACCGGCAGACAAGGTACAGTTGGAATGTTGCGGTCTGCATCCCAAGCAAGTGCTGCAACATAGAAATCAAAGGGGCCTCAATGTAAAGAATTAAACTGCATGATACAGGAACACCCCCAATAAAGAGTAATAGCTCTAAAAAATTACCCGCCTGCTCATGTGTTCTGGAATCTAGCTAAGACTAGCTACCAATTTTTATAAACAGTTTGGGTACGCATTATTTCGAGCATATTTAATGTCTACGAGACTGTAAAGATGGCTCCGTTTGCCTGATCGATATATTAATGCCATCAGGTATTCCTTTGATTTTGCAAATCAATTACATAGCAAATGCTGAAACTATTAATATGATAACCATACCAGAGTCTCTGCTGCTTCTGGTGACAAACGCTTCCTTTCTTCACATACCACATGATCTGCGACTAACTCTACAACACCTGCACCAACAAGATTGACCTTTACAATCATTTTGCTTAGTGGAACAAATCACACGAGTTATAATTCATGAGGAAGTACAAACCTTTGTTCAGGCGGACTGGCAGTCCTTGTTTGAGTAGAAAGGGTCCCATTTCATGCGTAAACTGTTCCAAAGGACCTTCCTTTAGCTCCACCTGAGGCATCATCAAGTTGTAAATTTGGTTAGCCAAATCATACCATCAACAAAAAAAATGATTGTTATTTCAGAATGGGGCCACACTTTAGAATTGCAATGCATCCAGTGAAGGCAAAGCAGCTATAACAGAGCCATTACTACTGAAGAACCATTACCTTGGAACACAACCATATATGATACTACTAATACATGAAAAAAAAATTACTGATAGCCTAACATTGTCTCAGGAAACCTTGGCATATGTTTGGCCGAACATGGCCTTTAAAGGCTTGTTTGTTCAATTCAAAGGCTATATGAGCATGTACATGAAAACTGAAAAGAAAGGCCATAATAACTAGCATACCGTTTTTTGTTGCTTTAGATCCAGTCCTTGCAAAATCAAGCTCCTCGAATTCTCGAAATAATCTACATGAAGACAGGGCATATGATCAAACTGTTCATACAGCTGGGAAAAAAGCACATGAACAAGCATCAAAATATCTGCTAAGGAGAGTACCTCTCAACATCGTCCCTTGGAAGATTAGTAAGAAGAGTCCAGTATTAAGTCGAAGAAACTACATACACAAGTCTCTCAGCCAAAACCACAAGAAATGCCGCGGACAGTATCAACCATGTAGCGAGATAAAAAAAATAATTCACCTCGCAAAGTTGATGTGAACGCCCCAACACTCTTTGCATGATCCTCTTTCTAGCAAAAATTATCCTGAGAAAGAATATATGCAGCAGCCTACAAGATCAAGTGTGCAAACTTTCCCAGCATAAACCACTCATTTCAGATTAGCATTGACTATCATGTAATCATGACATGCTTCCTCTACGCACTATATTTATATATTTAGCCTTTTCAGGGTCTCTTATATGTGTACTCCCTAGCATGTCGGTGCTATTACAAATCAATAAACAGATGCAAATATGTGTCAACTAAATCTTGATCAACTATTGTTGCCATTTGCACATCGGTTACTTGTAAGGTGGGGTAGGGTAGAACACTCCCTGTTCCACCATAGCACATAATTAGCCAAAATATTTGGGTGCAACCATATATAGAGCACATAATCAGTGTGAATATTTGGGGGTAGAATGGCAATGATTCTAGTAATTTGTAACGGAAGTCTGTAGCCTTTTCAGGGTCTCTTATATGTGTACTGCCTACCATATTGGTGCCACTACAAATCAACAAACAGATACAGATGCAAATATGTGCCAACTAAATCTTGATTAGCTACTGAAATGTACAAGGTCATAAGCAGGGGTAGGGTAGAACACTCCCCTGTTCCACCATATAGCACATAATTAGCCAAAACATTTGGGTGCCACCATATATATAGAGATAGAGAACATATTTAGCCAAAATATTTGGATAGAATGGCACTGATTGTACTAACTTTTGTGAAGGAAAGCTTGCTTGTAGCAAAGTGAGGAGAGGTACCTGGAGGACTTGAGTTGCTCCCTGAGGTCCTTGAGCCTCTGGTTCCTCATGTTCTGGACGGTGAAGACGTAGACGCTGGCGTAGCGCTCGACGGCGCCCCTGATCTCGTCTACCACCTTGCCGTAGCACTCCTGCCCCAGCTGCTTCTTGGTCTTGGACAATTAATGTCACTGCGCCCACCGTCAAACAAAACATCGCAATCAAATTCGCGTTGCGCGCGTCGCATCGGAGAGTGCAAGAGAGGCCATTGCGCTTGTTTCAAAGCACGAATGATGAGGAAAGCACGGAAATTTACATGTAGCTAGCTTAGCTACTGGTGATCCGAAAACAAGATGCAGGTAGCACAGAAGCAAGAATGGTTTTTTTTCTTCTTCTGCAGATTACTTTGATAGCTGAAGTAGCTAGCACTGGAGAGAGAGAGAGAGAGAGAGGAGGAGGACCTGGCCGATTGCGCTTTGCCTTACTACGGCCTCCCGCACGGCCGCACCACATGGTCATGCTTAGCAGTATACGAGTATATATATATATTTTTACAAAATGAGTTGCCTATTGTTGTACGGAGTACTATTTATGTTGTTAGGATACGTTGCTATTCACTGCAGGATCAAAGTTAGTATAGGGACAATATTCTGTACAGTAGTCTATAAGAGTGGATTATTTGATATTCTAATTCGGTTGTGAACAATGGCTAAATATGGACATGGAAAGAGCATGAACAGCTAAATATCTAACCTTTTCTAAATTCTAATAGGTAATGCAACTGATAAAAATTTTGAATAAGATGAATGGTCAAACGTGTGTCCAAAAGTCAACGGTGACAAACATTTTGGGATGGAGGGAGTATTTTCAAAGTATCAAAGTTTTGCAAGTGCCATGAACATAGGTTAAACAATATGATGAAGACAATGACATAAAAGTCTGAACTTCGTCACAAGAGTCATTGCTTTTGGCATACAAGTGAATATTTAGCGATGGAATTGGATGTCAATGTATTTATCAAATTCACAGGGAAATCACAAGCACATCCAAACCCAAAAAAACAAAGAGCAAGAAATAAATAACCACAACATATTAAACCAGAGGCGATAGAAATTCTACACCAATATCAAGCTAGCAAGAAGCCCACACAGCTTTCAGCAAAGACGAGTGGCATGTTGTGGCAATATGACACAGTTCACAAGTTGGAACATTTCTTATGTAGTCTTCAACATCGCAAAACTAAAACAACAGGGATTTAAACATGAGTATTCCGATCCGCATGTTTTAAGGGCTCAAGCAGTTAGAAACCCGTATGCTAATTTTTGACATGAGTTTCAAGTTTATTCTCAGGGAACTCTGTCATCAAGCAAGGTGTGTATAGGAAAGCCGACGATATGTCTACCTCCTGACCAACAACATTCTCGTAATATTCTGGGCATACATTACCCAGGACTTGAACCATGGAGGTATTCAGATGATAGGCAACTGCTTTGCTCAATGAAACATCCAAGTAGACAACATCTTTGTAAGGATGGAATCCAAGGAAAGCGACATAATTTGCTTCATTGCAGTGTTCTTCAATGTCGAGAATATTATCATTGTCAGAATCCCATTCATATTCTCGAGTCATAAGTGCATCCCTATTGTCATCTTCATCCTCGTTAACAACCTCACGCAGATATTGCTGAACAAGGTAATCACCTTTGTCACCTTTGTTAGCATCCTGTAAGATCCATGGCCACTCAGCTCGTGGACTACGGGTCGGTACGCACTTGCTGACATGCTTCGTATCAACCTGATGCTTCAACACCCACTGCATACGGCCGCACGATTCGTCAAGGATCCAAACCCGAAGCATGAACCGAGCACCACCGGAACAAAATGAGGCACAACACACCCCGTCGCGCGATCTTCCTAGAAAAACTTGGTGGTAGCGTGTCACTAGAATATCTCTTGGCACTTTGATTACTCGATATGTGCCATTTGACAGGGAGAACCTGCAAAGAATTAGATCGTCATCGACAAACATATGTCCAATAGACGGCAAAAGTCGACGGTGAACTATAATTTGGAAGAACGGAGGGAGTACCTCATAACCCTAGAGCCATCAAGGCACTGCACAAACAATGCTCTCCGCCAATAAGCACTGTAGACCCGGTAGCGCAAACCCTGGTGCTCGTCCTCGGCGGCAGCGGTGGCGGCGCCTTCCCGGGCAAATGCCCTGTGCTCCCACTCACCCTTGCGTGATGAGAAGACAGGGAGCACCCATGTCGGCGGTGGCCATTCCAATTCGTGCTGGCTGGGCTTGGATCGCCCCCTGTCGTCGACAATCGCCGGCGCATGGTAGTGGAAGACGACCAAGACCTCGTAGTGTGGCGACTCGGTGGGATCAAACACGAGGTGCGTCCGAGAGGAGAAGCTTCCCGCGGGGTGCGGAGGCGGGGGAGGGAGGCGCGCCCGCCGGCGAGTCGCCGGGTTGGCCACGTGGAGCACGCTCCGGTGCCTGTAGAGCAGGAGGCCGTTGCAGTGGTCCAGGACGGAGACGTCGCGCCGCGACCACCAGGGGAGTTCGGGCTCGTCGCCGTCGCCGGGCTCGTCGCCGGGGAGGAAGAAGACGGGCACGTCGAGGTGGAGCGCGGGGTCGGGGTGGGGGCGAGCGAGGAAGACCGGGTAGTCGAGGGCGTTGCACTTGACGAGGATGCCGCGCACCGACTGCGAGTGCGGCAGCAGGTCCGCGCGGAGCAGGCGGCGGGCGTCCACGGCGGCGCGCCACGCCCTGCACACGCACCGCGCGGCGGCGAGGCCGCGCGGCGGGAGGCGGCGGAGGAACTCCGCGACGACGTCCTCCGGTAGCGGTAGCCCCATCTCCATCGTGTAGTGGAGTCGCGGCGATCGGCCGGCGGCGGCGACGGCGCCTTCCATTCCGATTGGGGTTTGGCTGCCCTAATTTGGGGATCGCGAGGAGGAAGGTGGAATACGAGAGGCCCCAGAGCAAAATATGGGCCAGGCCGTCCGTCTCTCGGTCTTGGGCTGGGCAAAAAAAATGGGCCGGCTCAGTCTCGGTCTCAATTCTTTTTTTTTTTTGAAGGAAGAAGTCCAATTTACCTCCCTCAACCATAATTACAAGGGAGGGCAAACTAGGTTATTACAAAAGCGGAGGCTGCCTCCTAAGAGGCGATGTCCTCCTTGATAAGAGCAACGATATTAGTCGCACAAAGGAGGGAGAAGATGCATCTGTTCCTCTCCTTCCAGATCTCTCAGACGGCGTGAATGTAGCCCATTAAGGGCTCTCCTTGGCCTCCCAGTCACGGTAGGTCCACTAGTTAAGGAAGTCGGCCTGGAGATTCCCTGACGACCGCTGAGGAATCAAGGCTTCCCATATTGCAGAGGAGAAAGGGCAAGACCCACCGAGGTGGTCGATTCTCTCTCTCTCTTTTTGTCTTCTAGAAAACCCTTGAGTGATGACTGGTGGTGCCTGATGGATTAGAACAGTACAGTTCAAAGGTAATTAGTGACTAATGAGTGAGAGATTGATGCAGCTACCGTAGAATTAGGCATCCAGACTGGTACACGTACGCGAGCGCGCCCACATGCACATGCATGAGATCGATTGCCATGCATGCATGGCTGTTCGGTGTACGTACCTAACCTTTTTTTTAACAAAGGGCAGGAGAGCTGCCTTGTATTAATCGAAAGCGTAGAAGAAGTACAGAGCGAGGGGAGAAAAAGGCCCCTCCCACTAGGCCTCGACAACAAGCTAACCTATTACAAAAGGTGCCCCCGCAGCTTCCCAAAGCCGCAGGTTTTCGGTTAAAGACGCTATGAAGCTCCCGCTCGTTTTCTCTTCATTGCGAAAAATCATGTTGTTCCGCTCCAACCAAATGTGCCAGATGACCCCTATTGCGGCTGAAATGGAACCTCTGCCAGGGTGGTTTTGTAGCAAATCGAGGGACCACCATCTTGAGATGCAAGAGGTCTGTTGCCAGCCGGAGGGGTTGAGGCGAGGGAGGTTAAGGAGGACCGCCACTCTACACCAGATCATGTAGCTAAAATTGCACTGTAGGAAGAGGTGCTCAGGGGTTTCCAAGTTCCGTCTGCAAAGGGGGCAGAAGTAGTCGTTCGGCAGGTGACGGCGTAGCAGGGCATCTGCTGTGAAAACTCTTTTCAGAACCAAGGTCCATAAAAAGAATTTGCACTTGGACGGCGCCCAAGACTTCCAAATGCACAGGTAATCTGGCCTGGGAATTCGTCCAACAAATTGGAGTTGATAAGCTGATTTGAATGAGCAACGACCATTTTCTCCACAACGCCAGGATAGCTGGTCGAGGGTGGAGGGATTTAGTTGTACTGGGGATAGCAACCGGAGTAGAGAGACTAGCTCAGGGATCATTTGCGCGGTTAGGTTACGCCGGAGGTCCGCGATCCAGTTATAGTCTGTGAGCGTATCGAGGACCGATCTGTTTTGCGAGCGGAGGCACTGAAAGGCAGTAGCGCAAGGATCCTAGGAGCTATGCCCGAGAGCCAGTGGTCCTCCCAGAAACGGAGGGAAGCGCCACTTCCCAAAGTGGTGGTGCACCCCGCCCTAAGCAGGGCGGCATCGCACTCCGGAGTAGTGAACTGCGCAGCCCAGGGGAGGTGAGGGGAGTACCTGCTCAGGTGCGCCCAACGCAAGCGAAGGGCCCTGGAAAAGCGAGAGAGGTCGAGGACCCCCAACCCACCAAGGGAAGTGGGTGAACAGACGGTGCTCCAGCTGACTTTTGCCCCTCCACTTCTCAGTTCAGAGCCCTTCCACAACCAATTTTGCCTGATTGAATCAATCTTTTTGATGACCGATTTGGGTGGGACGATGGTGGAGAGAGTGTAGGTCGGGAGTGCAGAGAGGACAGCCTTGAGCAGGGTTAGGTGTTTGCCTTTGGACATGTGTGGTCCCCTCCAGCCCGCCAGTCTCGAAGCCACCTTGTCGATGAGGGGCTGGAAGTGAACGTGCCACAGGGGCTTTACGGAGAGTGGCATGCTAAGGTACTTGATGGGGAAGTTTGCTCTCTCCGCCGGGAAGTCAAGAAGGACGTGGTTGAGGTCGAGGTGGCTACAGTTGATTGGCACAATCTGACTCTTGGCCAAGTTGGTCTTGAGGCCACGAATATCCCCGAAGAAGCGGAGGATGGTGGTGAGGGCCCCAACGTCTTCCTTGGATGGGTTTGGAAAGATCGCCGCATCATCAGCGAATAAGGAGATACGAGTTGGGTGGTTAGATCCGGCGATGGGTGAGATAGCCCCTAAGTCAGAAGCTTTGTGGAGCAACACAATGAGCGGTTCAATGGCCAAGATGAACAGCAGGGGGAAGAGCGAGGCCCCTTGGCGAAGGCCTCTGCGATGGTGGATGGCATCGATTGGGTGGCTGTTGAGGAGGATTCGTGAAGAAGATGAGGATAGGATCATCGCCCGCCATCCAGTCCCTCCATTGAGCACCAAAACCCCAAGCGCGGAGGTTATCGAGCAAATAAGTCCAAGACACTGAGTCAAAAACCTTCTCAAGGTCAAGCTTGAACAAGAGGGCTAGGGTGCCCACTCTGTGAAGTTGTTTTGCTCGACTCTGTACCAGGAAGAAGTTGTCCTGGATGTGCCTT
This sequence comes from Raddia distichophylla, assembly GCA_005191435.1. Classification (NCBI taxonomy): domain Eukaryota; kingdom Viridiplantae; phylum Streptophyta; class Magnoliopsida; order Poales; family Poaceae; genus Raddia; species Raddia distichophylla. The sequence continues at coordinate 544,236 of SPJY01035639.1, forward strand.
CCCTTAATAAAGGCGCTCTGGAAGGGTGAAATGAGTTCATCCATGAAAGGGGTTAGGCGGGAAGCTAGGATTTTGGTGAAGAGCTTTCCCACGCTGTGGATGAGGCTGATTGGACGGTAGTCAGAGGCCGAAAGCGGAAATTCCTTTTTGGGGAGTAGGACAATGTGGGCGTTGTTTAGCTGCGATAGGCCAAGGCTATGCAGGTTAAAAAGGCTCTGCATAGCCGCTAGGAGATCGCCCACAACGAAATCCCAACAGGCTTTGTAAAAGTTCCAAGTGAACCCGTTTGGGCCCGGAGCCTTATCATTTGGGAGTGAGAAAAGGACTCCCTTAAGATCCTCCAGCGAGCGAGGTTCCTCAAGAGCAGAGAGGTTACTTGATGGTAGGCCCAGGAAGTCCCAGTTCAGGGTTTGTGGATGTGGGTGGTGGTTTACAGATGATCCTTCGCCAAAAATTTTGCTGAAATGTTGGTGAATGGCCTGAGCCTTGTCCTGGAACTCAGTGAGCTACCCGGACTCTCCTTGAATTGAATGGATAAGGTTTCGTCTTCGCCTCCCGTTGGCACGTGGATGGAAGTACTTAGTATTGGCATCGCCTAGCCGCAGCCAGGACAGACACGAGCACTGCTTCCACTTAATTTTTTCAACAGCGGAGACCCCTAGAATGCGGAGTTTGAGTTGCTTGCGGAGAGACAGCTCCTCCGCGAAGAGGGCTCGCCTTTCCATGGCCCGATCGAGGAGTCTAATAACCTCCGCAACCAGGGCTAGCTGGGTTTTGGTGTCACCGACTTGGTTGCGAGACCAGGTACAAAGTGTCGATGCCAGCCGAGAAAGCTTGAATTTGAGGTGAAGCAACGGGTGAGGGGGCAGTGTGGGGGAGAGCTCGCACCACGACTGCTGCACGACCTCACGGAAGCCTGACAAGGAGAGCCAGAAGTTTTCGAAACGGAAAAGCCTTGGAGGCTTGGGGAGGCGCTCAGCTGTGAGAAGCAACGGGCAATGGTCTGAGGTGGAGGATGACAGCGGGGCAAAGGCCCGATCCAGCCTAACAAGGGTGGGGTTGGACTGCTCATTGCTCCAGGTAAAGCGTCGCCCTGAGAGGTGGATCTCACGAAGGAAGCAGGCATCCAGGGTGTTCCGAAAGCGGCTCATGAGCTTGCGGTTGAGGTTGAGGTTATTTTTGTCGGATGCCTTATAGATGAGGTTAAAATCTCCCAGGACTAGCTAAGGCCCTGAGAAGCTGGTGGAAATGGACTGGAGCTCTTGAAGGAAAGCCTCCTTTTTAGACTGGCCTGTTGGTCCATAGACATCGGTGATGTACTAGCACTGCTGACCGTCCCCGGTGGACACTTTGGCGGTAATTGAGTACCGGAGTAGCAGGGGGTCGGAGAGCATGAACAAGGCATCATCCCAAAAGAGTAAAAGGCCTCCTCTAGTGCCGGAGGCCGGGATGCTAAGGATTCCACGCAACCGGTGTCCACAAACCTCCATCAGCAGTTGGTGAGAAGGGTCCGAGAGCTTGGATTCTTGTAGAGCGAGGAGTGAAGGGCTATGCGAGCGAACGAGGGAGGCGACCACGTTGCGCTTAGCCGTGGAATTGAGGCCGTGGATGTTCTAGCTGAGGATCTTCATTGGTGACCGAAGAAACACACGCTAATAAGTGGCAGTCAGAGCTCTAGAGCGGCGAAGGGCGAGAGGGCCTAGTGGATGGTGGGGGGGACCCTTAACCACGTCAAGCCCCAGCTCAGAGAGGAGCACTGCGGGGCGTCACAGGCTGCAGAGGTCGGAGATGGCCGCTATCATGGCGGGTCCTAGGGAGGAGTCTAAGTAGAGGCTCTGCAGCTGCGTGGCTAGGTCATCCACATCGGAAGAGGAGATGAGACCAAGGCAGCGAGTGAGGAGCCCCTGCGCCTTGCGGATGGCCGGCACACGCGAGGAACCGACGAGGGCCAGGACAGGCCTCGAGGCAGAAGGCGAGCACTATGTCTGACGGTTACCTCCTTGGCACGGAGGCGCTGGGGTGGTGGAGAGGGGAGCAGCGGTGTGGAGGTGGAGCCAGAGACTCTGACAAGGAGGGTGGATAATGGAGAGTGAGTAATAGAGGCCACAATCTCCATTGGGTTGAAGCTATTAGCAGTGGGCTCAAAAGGGGTGGCCGTGAGCTGGGTGCAAGTGGCAAAGGGCTCTTGGGCCAACGTCAGTCCCGGCCCAGAGGGCTGCGAGGGCGGGAGCTGTAGAGCTGGGCCAAAGCAGGCCGAAAGGTCGGGCACTGCGGGAGGCAGCACAATCGACCCAGGGCGTGACATGAGGAGCTGGGCGGTGCGTCGCGGCGATGCGTCCTGGCCCACAGCCACGAGTGGGCTGAAAGAGCAGAGCGGAGGAGGCTGGTCAACGGGTAGGCAATGGGCCTCGATGCCACGGAGGATGCCAGCAGGGCATAGCAGGGGGAGTTTGACCTGGGGCGTAGCAAGCTGCAGCGGTTTCTTTCTTTTCTTTGAACCGTATCTACAGGGAAAATATTCGGTGGATCCGGGGTCCAAAGGAGCTCCCATGCATACCCGACGCCGATCCCAGACACGTGGCCAACCTCTGGATCGGGCGGATCACGCGCAGCGGCTCCTCCTCACAGCGCCGGCTCCCAGGCGAGATCGACTCCTATGCCTCACCCAACGCCGCTCGCTCGGCTCGCAATTGTTTTCCCCAAATCCCTAATCGGGTGGCTCCCTCACGACTGCAGGCGACACAGCCGTGTCCACTCCGACCGCCGGCGACGCACAGGCGAGGTCCCGCTCCCCTCTCCCCAACCCATCCACCCCCACCCCCGTTTGCGAGGTTGCGCTTCGAGACGACGGCCCACACCCCCCGTTTCACCCGCCGAGCCTGCACGCGACGCAGGTCACCAGCGCGGCGATGCGATGCGGTAGGCGAGTTCAGAGCCGTTGTCATTGTTGCCATGGTTGTTATTAATGTGATTTCCATGCAGGACCTTGTATTGCGCCTCCAGCTTCACATGAAGCTTAACCGGCACATGGGCACACTTGGTGTGTTAACACGCTGGGCTTCAATGCGGATGGTGACACACTCGTATCAGGCTCTGATGACCAGATGGTGATGTTGTGGGACTGGTTTCATCCAGGTCATGGTGATAATGTGTTCCAAGTGCGGTTCATGCCTTACACAAATGATCGCACCATTGTCACTTGTGCTGCTGACGGTGAGGTTGGTATCAACCTTTTATTTTGGAGTAAATTTCAGAAAGCACCAGGCTTTGGTGACAAACTAACATAAAGCACCAGGTTTAACGGTTCAGACTCACTTAACACTATGTATTGAACCTATTTAACACAAAACACCAGGTTTAGAGATTGGGATGACCCATGGGCAAACCTAGGCCCACATGTCATAAACGGATTTAGGCAGCGCGCGGGAAAACTTGGCTTCATCGCTCATGTCGCCGCCACCTATCAGGGGTGCGCGCGTCCGCCTCCTGCGCCCCCGCGCCGTCCGCCACGTCGTCCTGCGCCCCCGCGGCCTCCGCCTTCCTATCCCGCGCCCTCCGCCTCCCGCGCCCCCGCGGCCTCCGCCTCCCACCAGGGCCCGCCCGCGCCCCGCGCCCCCCGCGCCCCCGCGGCCTGCGCTTCCCGCCAGGGCTCGCCGGCGTCCT
>SPJY01035639.1:548818-563373 GCA_005191435.1 Raddia distichophylla
TTGATGTTAAAGTAAAGCTCCTAGTTGATTAGTTGACACCTTAATTATGTTAGGTCCTATGTACTATACTACTATTGCAGTATTAGTAAATTTTATCGGTTGCCATGTTTAGAAACAAATTATTTGTACAATAATCCAACTTGATGTTAATTTATTAGTGCTAGATTTTAGAGAGCGGTACGTGGATCGCACCACCAATTTACCTCAATTAATTAATTATTTGCCGGCTCAGTTCATTCTCTCTATTTAATTAATTATTTCCCGGCTCAGTTCATTCTCTCTATTTATTGGATAAGACTATAGTATCTAATTCGTATATTGTGTCGCTCGATTCGGTCTAGGGATCGCTTGTGCATTACGTTTTCACCACGCTGATGCTTCTTTTGATGTTGGAATGCTGCTAGGAAACTGTGAGTTGCTGTCCACGGTTGGTTGAAGGATAGATCAAGGGGAGGAGCCCACTGTTTCTGAAATTAGGTAAAAATTAAACACTTTCTTGATTTCATTCGTTGATGCTCCACTGCTTCTTTACGAATTATGTTAAGCTGTCAATTGTGCTTATGGTTTGCTGTTTGCTTCATATACAAGCAAGCAAAACTTGGTCACTCTTTTTAGCCCACTTGCTGCAGTACTATGGTTCACAGTTAATGCTATGTTCCTAGGATCTGATCCAAACCAGTGCACTTAATATTTCCGGTATTGCTGATGGATTTACTGAAATGTTGTTAGTGTCTTTTCTGCTATGCTTCTGACCACTATTATCTATAACGGTTTGTTCCTTTTGTGCTTGTTGCTGAACCCCTATATACATTATCTGCTAAGGCCTTTTCCATTGTCTTTTAGTTCATCTTTCTCAAAGTTTACCGTATATACATATGAATATACTATATTCAGTTGATTAATTATTTTATCGTCCGTACTCTTCAAACATGTATCATAGATGGATGATGCCACAAGGAAGAAGAGGAGAATGGTCCTTATTAGGACAGCCACTTACCTTGCTGGGTTATTATTAGGGGTGTATATTCGTAAGAAATACACCAACAAAAGAAAAAGGGTAGAATATGCTCCAATTATATCTAGAAACATCGTAAGAACTCACTATCTAAATGGTATTTACCATAGAAGTGATGTTGATTGTGCAAATATGTGTAGGCTAAGGAGAGCTCTCTTTTTCCATTTGTGTGATACTTTACGCATAAGGGGATTGCTTAGGGATACTTGGCATGTCACTGTTGAGGAACAAGTTGCGATGTTCCTTCATACAGTTGGACATAATGAGAGAAACCGTGTGGTTGGTTTTAACTTCAAAAGATCGGGTGAAACTGTCCATCGATATTTCTCGAAGATTTTGCTCGCAATAGATGAACTTCGCAACGATGTCATTAGACCACCATCTTTGGAGACCCCAACCAAGATATCGGGAAGCCATAGATGGTTTCCTTGGTTTGAGGTAAAATCGATTATTAAATAATTCCATTTGCTGTATTTTCTAATGATTAATGACCAACACTACTTTTTACTATATTAGAATTGCATTGGTGCTATTGACGGGACCCTTCTCCCTCTAGCCCTGGTTGGTTAATTACTGTATGTGTGGTGTAGTGTACAGGTTGATATACTATTTTGACAAATTGTTTTTGCAGTATTACTCAGATGCTGCACAACGGAGCTTTGAGCAGGAGATAGCCCAACTCCCATTTCCCAACTTTTCTATTTTGCAGATAATAATCACAACAAGAGGGCATGTGTTTTGGAGGATTGATGTGCCATCTACTAGGGATCCGTCCCGTTATACAGAAGCTGAAGGTGGCCATACCACCAATCACGGTAACTACGATGAATCTCAATGTGCTTCATTGAATTTCTGTGTGCTACTCCCTCCGGTCTTCGAAAAAAAAGTTGCTTTACACTTGTTCTAAATCAAAAGTTTAAAACTTTGTCTATAAAAATCTTCCAAACTATTTGGATAGGGCGCATGTAAATCATAAATATAGATTATCTAAATAAATACTTCAGTAATATATAAATTTGTGAATTTTGAAAATAAATTGAAATAGTAATTGATGGTCAAACCTGTATTTTAAAGACAATGTTAATGTCCAAAATGATATCTTCTTGAAGACTGGAGGTAGTAATATATATTCTTGATTGCGCCATTAGTATGATGAAACATAAGACATCAGATGGGGACCCATTCTACTTTGCTACTATTTGCTCATGAAATAGTGAAAACTGCTATATATTTTATCAATATAAAGTATTAACTATTGGGACGTCATATATAGGGATAGATCGAGCCATATAACATGTTGGTGTAGTTACTATTTTTCAATCAAGTAGTGAGAACATAGTAGCTAGGTCATCGCTATTGAATGGAACTATATAATAGCCTGGGGGTGCACGCGGGGGCTCCAACCAGCTTGTCCGCTGTAACCCCATGGTGCAGAGGCCTTAGCACGGATGATCTCTATGGGTGCGCAAGGGCTAGGGCACTGGCAGCCATGAGACAGAGGGCGCAGCATCCCCCATCTCCTCTCTCCATACTCCGTAGGCTTGACTGCTTGAGACCGATTCTTGGTCATGCGGGAAAACACGGAGGCACGAGGTTGAAGATAAACAGTAGAGTTTCTTCTCAGCTTAGCAGGGCTTGGCGAGTCGGTTCCCTACTGTGCTTACCTATACTAGTCCCTGGATCAAGTAGCTAGCACACATAGAACTTACAGACTTGAATCATTACCATTGCGATTAATTAAAATGTTTACATCAGAGTGCGACTTATTACAATAAGATTTGGCAAAACATGCCTTACAAAAGTACAAATAAAAATAACAAATCCAAATCTTCGAATCGTCCTACAGGCATGCTGTAGTTAGCACCCTAGACGCCCTTAGTATTCTTCGTCTTGAATCCCGTCAGCGAAGTCGTCGTCTTCATACTCTTCTCCATCGATGCAATACAGCTGAGAAGCGAGAACTGCTCGTCGGATTAAGCAGCCCCGTGACCAGAACACGAGGGTGAGTATTAATAAAAATACTCGCAAGCCAAGGGACTAAATGCAATGCAGGCTCTAGGCTCTTAGGTTTATTTTGCGTAAAGCCAATTTTGAATAATTATTCCTAACAGTTGAAAGCATCTTGAAATAGATTAACACATTTGAATTCTTTTCTTTCGAAACTCCGGCACTCACCGGTTTTAACCAAAACCTAGCTATTTCATGGTGCTAACCGTGGTTTTCTCATATCCTCGCAGCACCTACTGCAGGATAGCAAAACCCTTTTTGAAAACAAAGAGAGGAGAGATCAAAACTACCATTATGGTTGCGCCACCGTCGTCCGCTCTTAACCGTGAGCACGGCTTTCTAGAAAGTTGTACACTCTGCAGAGGTTGCACGCTTTACCCACGCCAGGTGTTTTCACTTAGGAATCACTCAAAGGAGAAAGAGCACCACAAAGCCTTTGACCAACATTCCCCTAGCCTAGGCATTCCCTCTAAGGATTCCACCGCAGCGCCAATATCGTCGGTTGGCTGAAGCCCCCTCTTGAGCCATGTTGTACGTGGTCGATCTCCATTTCCTACGCCACCCGATGGAATGCCCCAGCTAAGGTTCCGAAGGCTACTCGGCCAGGCCCTACCCATATAGGGAAACATGGCCGCACTGTTGTACTTAGCTTAGGAACCACAAGGAATCGGTCCTTAATTGATTGGGTGGTTCCCACACTGAACCGAGTCTCGTGCAAAGCTGCACAAGCCCTTCGACCATCCACCCAAAACAAGGTTTTATAAACATTTGAAATACCCAGGTAGCACCCACTACCTTGCTAAGTTCATGCCCAGGATATGATAGCACCTACTATCATACCAAAATATTTATTTTGCACCAACAAAACCTTTCAGATTAAATAGTGCATCACACAGGAGATTAAATCTACCAAGCAAAGCTAAGCAACATTTTAAATATTCTACACAGGGGTGATTGTTAAGCATATTTTGAAGGAACAGGATATAATATGTGGCATACTAGGGTTTTATCTAAACCTATAAATCAATTAACATTTTACAAGTAACGTAGCAATACTTTTATAAAATCTAACAAAATCAGTAAGAAACAGTAGGTATGACAAGAAGTCAACAATAACTTGCCTTGGCCTGCTGGATCGGTGGGGACCTCGGCAAAGCTGGAGGTATGATCAATCGAGTTCGATTCTAGCGAAAAGAACACGAAACAGTCACAATTTGAAGATACAGAAATTAATATGCATGTAATGTATGTACAAAAATTACAGTAAATAGTATTCTGCATATAGAAAATTATAAAATTGGTTTTGTAATTTTTGGTCACATAAATCATTCACAAAATTTGCTAGAATAGTGCGTAAACAATAATTTGTAGAGGAAATAATATTTCATTAAACAGTATCAAAATTTTATATAAAATACTAAGGGTTCTTATGGACAGAATAAAATTGGTTTCTCAATTTTTATTTACAATTTTATTTACTAAAATTGTTACAAAAGTATAACTTTAAAAATTTATATAGAGAAATTAATATTATAGTAAACAGTACAAAAATTTTACGAAAAATACTAGATAATTTTATGAACACAACAAAATTAGTTTCACCTAATTTGGAGCTACAGAGGATTTTAGAAAATTGTTTGAACTTTGGGGATTTTCTGGAAATTCGGAAAAAGGGGAAAAGGATTGATGGGCCAGCCCACTGGGCTCCATCTTCTTCCCTTGGCTGCTAAGCCGAACAGGGGAAGGGGAGGAGGGGCACGGGCGGCGCCGATTCACCGGCGGTGGCGGGACTTCGCCGGCGGAGAGGTGGCGGTGGAGGTAGGCGGCGGCGCGGCGGAGCTTGGGGTGGCGGCGGTGCGGGCTGCGGCAGTCCGAGGCGGCGCGGCGACAGTGCAAGGCGGCGGCGGAGGGGTCGGCACGGCCGGCGGCGCTCCGGCGACGATGGCGGCGCGATGCGGGGGCGGGGAGCTGCGCGCAGAGGATAGGGACGCGACGGCGGGGGGCGGCTCGGCGTGCGGTGGTCCGAGGCGGCGGCGCAGCAAGCAGGCGGCGGCGCCCAAGGTGGCACACGGCGGCGGCCTCACCGGCGGTGCAATCGGCATGGCGGCGGGGTCGGGGAGGTGAGCGGGAGGCAGGGGAGTGCGGCGGCTAGGTCGGCTCGGCCGGTGGATGAGCGAGGCGGCGGGGCGGCGTGCGGGCTCGCCGGCGGCAGCGCAGGGCTAGGGAGCAGGTTGGAGAGGTCGAGGAAAGGGAGGGGATGGTGGAGGTGGCGGCGGTTTGGCCCGAAGCCGAGCGAGGCGGCGGAGAAGATGAAAGCCATGGCGGCGATGTGTCTGACTCAACTCCGGTGAACTCAGCTAAGGCACGAACTCGTCTACAGCTAGGGAATCTCAGAGAACAGGGGAGACAAGGAATTTACCCTGCAGAGTGGGAAGTCGGTGAAGGCTGTGGTGGTCGTCGAGGAAGACGATGACGGCTCCGGCGATCGGTTCCAGTGTCTCCGGCGAGGTTCTCCTGTGGCCGAGAGATAAAACGGGTCACTGACGTAGTCATGGAGGCATGCCTCGAAGGCATTTGAGATCGGCAGCTTACCCGGCGCAGAATCGAAAGAGAAGCAAAGGGGGCGAGGAGGAGCCCGGGAGGGATTAAATAGAGGAGAAGGAGTAAATCAAGGGAATGATTGGTGGCAATAGGTCAGCAAGGAATGATCATTATTGCCCTTGATTGCAGTGTGAATCCTTCCGCAAGTCAATGGCGTTCAACAAGGAAACAACGATTAAATAGAGGAGAAGAGTAAATCAAGGGAATGATTGGTGGCAATAGGTTATAGGTCAGCAAGGAATGATCATTATTGCCCTTGATTGCAGTGTGAATCCTTCCCGCAAGTCAATGGCGTTCAACAAGGAAACAACGTACTGCTACTCCCTCCGTGTCAAAATGTTTGTCACTTTTGACTTTTAAACAAACGTTTGACCATTCGTCTTATTAAAAAAATTATGTAAATGTTATTTATTTTATTGTGACTTATTTTATCATTAAATATATTTTAAGTATGACTTATTTTTTTACATATTTGTGCTAATTTTTTGAATAAGATGAGTGGTCAAATGTTTGTTCAAAAGTCAAAAGTGGCAAATATTTTGATACGGAGGGAGTAGACTTGAATGCTAAGAAATAAAAAGAAAGAAAGAATAGAAGGAGGGAGAGAGAGGAGCAGATCGTGGTTTGATTGGCAGCAAATTGGAAGGTTAATTACTGTCATGATTCTCTAATTGAAACCCCACGTTCAAAGGAGTTAACAAGGAATTAATTAGAGTAATTGCGAATAAATCAGATTAGGAAGGAGGAGTTTGTGGGGATTGCCAGCCAAAAGGGGAGGTTCCCACTAATTTATTCGGTCAAAGGATTAATTACGGAAATAAAAGGAGGGAATTAGGGGAGAGAGGGTGGGAAAGTGTCGGTGGAGGGGAGCTGGTGCGCAGGGAAAGAGGAGGGAGGCGCCAGAGAGGAGGTGGATTGAGAGGTGGGACGCCCGGGGTAGGTCCCACACGCGAGAGAGAGAAAACCGGGGAAGGAAACTAATAATTTTATTAGAGCTAAAATAGCAAGCACTTAATTAAATATTTGCAAATCAAATTAATCAAAACAAACCCATATAATATTTTATTTATTTTAAACCAAATCCTCATGCAACCTTTTATTTAACACAATTATTTCATTATCTAAACCAAAATTTATTTGAAATTGTTTTTATTTTACAAGTAACATAATCATTTTCAAGGTTTTAAATTTTAGTTAATTTCATGCCATGTAATATGATTTTTGAATTTTGAAAATGAGGATGTTACAATAAAAAGCCTGAAGTGAGCGGTTCGGAGTGTGGCCCCGTTAATCTAGCAATTTCCCAACGAGACTGAAGTCTATTCTTGTGGCTTCTTGGTTTTCTCACACACTGATGTCCGGTCAGATGAACAGATTATGCTTTGTTAAACCAAAAGTTGTTGTTTTCTTGTAAATTTAACCAAAAGTATGAAGCCAAAAAAAACCTCTAGTTTTAAACACCAATGGACACATGGGGTAACGTTTTTTAATCTCCTGTATCAAGAGTCAAGATAGTACCAAATCAAAATCAGCTCATTTTAACTGGAAGAATGAAAAACCGCATGAGAGGCTCCTACGATACATATATTAATAAAAAATAAAATATTATGTACAGTTTTTGCAGATTTGAGGAGTTAATTAAGGAAGTATGCCAAAGGGGAAATATATAACATAGCATATCAAATAAAACAGGGGAAGAATTTTGAATTACATGTTTATATGGCCACAAATTGTTAAAATTTTATGTCAATACAAAAATTTGAACAACTTTTTAAATTTAAATCCACTAAAATATTTGTCTATGCATTTTTTTATTGGACGGTATTGCTACCATCGAAACCTTTTTGTAGCTAACAGTACGTTAAGCACTCCCTCAAAAATTGTCCCATGTACGCCACTATATATAGTACTTGTGTGACAATAAAATTTGTGGATACTATTTATCTAACACTACTAATATTATTTTTTTATCATGCGGTGTCAGATTATTTTAATATTATTTGTGGATACCATTTTGTTTTTGCCGCTATTCTTTTATCTAGCTACAAAATCTTGTTACAACATAATATTTTAGTTTTCTAATGACATAACTACATAATTATTATTTCTCACGGTCGAATCCTAAATACTAACATGTCATGCACTGTCAGATATGTAGTCATTAGTTTTCAATAATAGTAGGGAATACATGATAATTCCTCACTGTAGAATGTGTGAAAAAATGGTCATTACATGGTATCTTGTGGTGATTTAGTATTTGATACTATAAACATGGTTAACAGTCATAACTTAATTTTGTCATGTGCCTTCACTAATTAATATGTGATTTCTTGTAGTGACTGTACATTGATTTTCTTGTAGGATGAAGAAGCATGTCTTGTAAACTGCCCTTGTGACCAGCCTAGTGACTGGAGAAGTCAAACTATCTCAACTTTTCTAGAGGAAGTAGAACTTAGAGGCTTCAAAGGAAAAGCTCATGAAGTTGATTTCCTAAAACTCCTACTGAGGTCTGCAACACAACTCCAAAGAATTATTGTGCAAATGTGCTATGAGTTTTCTCCAAGTGACAATGCATATATGGAAATCAATGGTATTTTGAAGGCCCATCCACCCATAAAATACAATATTTATCACAACCCTCGTTGGCTGTCTTTTTATGCATAATTAAGATGTAATCTGCAATGTAATAATTTAGCCGTGTGACCTAATTCACCAAACGGGAACTTATTTTTTATCGTTGCCAACCTTAACTCAAAAATTTCCTGAATGAGTTGTTATAGCTCCATTGATAAAAAAAAAGAAAGCTGTCATAGCTTTATGATTGTGTTTTGTTCAGCGTATATTTGATAGGAAGCATGTGCCTGTGCTAAATATCCATACCATTCATCTGATCAGTTTGCATAAGTAATATGTCATATGCTTTGTAGTATTCAATATACTCAGGGTAGTCTATGATTGTAGTTTGCGCAGTATATATTTATAATCAAACCACAAGTCTGAGTTCAAGTTGAGGTTATGTGATTGTTACCCGAGTTTGTTGTTTGCTAGCAAGTAGGTGTAAATGGGAATGATGTGCAGTGTGCGCTATAATATCACGGTCACTGTATCTTATGCGTACAACTTTTTTTTCTATATGTAACGGATACAACTTGTTCATCAGTATTATTGTACGTTTAACTGATCGGGCAGATGAAAGCTTGTACTGGGTTTAATTTACCACCTCCGTCCCATAATAAGTGGGGTTTGAGGTTGTTTTGGAGAAATTAAGGAATGTATGTAGGTGGGAATTTAGAGTAATTTATAGTGGTGGAAGGGGAATATAGGGGTATTTTATAAAGGTGGGAGGGGAATCTAGGGGCATTTATAGTGGTGGGAGGGGAATTTAGGAGTACTGTGCAGCTAGAAAGACACTTATTGTGGTATAAATTTTGAATACTAGAAGGACACTTATTGCGGGACGGAGGTAGTAGTTTATATGTAAGCTCCGGCCTAATATGTTATTCTGCGCAACCATTTCTCTACAGTGTTTATGACGAGGGAGCCTAGTATGATTTTAAACATGAATGCCAACTTATCAGATTGTCGATTAATTTTTCAACTTTGAGAGCTTCCTAAGGTAACCTCGAGAGCGATCTATATATATAGAGATATGAGTTGTGTCTTGAAAATGAAAAAGGGACTAAAAAACCAAAATGTTTGTCTTTCAAAAACAGATATATTTGTTACCATCTTTTGAGACCAACTTATAAACTATATTGTCTCAACTCCTTCAGACCTTTTTCCGAAAAAGAATAACGTTGGTTTCACTCCATCATTTATCAAAACTTTCTTGGAAGAAGGATCACAATCAAAATGGACAGCGAGATCCGTATATGTCGCAGGTCATCAAAAGATAGTCTAATTCGCGATTTGCCCATATTTTTTTGAGTTTAATATTTTCAAAATTTGTTTTCAAACTTTACTCCCTATCTACAATTTTCATCAACTCGGTCAGATTTGACCGTTAGAAGTGTTCTCTTTGTCCATGCCTTGTTAATACGATACAAAATAGAAAAATTTATAAACAAAAGTATAATGCTCAGAAAATTGTGAGAAAAATCTATATGGATTTAAAAAATTATGTGTGCTCAAATTTAAAAGTGGATGTTAAATTTTTTACGTATTTTTTTAAAAATAATGGTACCTACAAGTAGAGAAATAGAAATAGAGAGAATTATGAAATTTGAATAGCAAGTGGAACATGATTTTAAATAAAGCTAGAAATTTAAATTACTTAGTTTGGAGTTAAAATGTAGGAGATAGAAAGAGTTCTAAATCTAAGAAGTATGAAAGGGTATTTTGGAAAATTTTGACAGTTGAATCTAACGGAGCTAATGGAAATGGCAAATAGGGAAGTGAACAAATGGGTAGTGTGCAATCTCATTCAACAGAGGATAATCACGTACTCTCATATACTAGCTACCAAAGAGCGTTTAATTTGGAGAAACGAGACGATATCTCTAGAGCAGGTGGCCTGTCAATCTAGAGGTTAGCCTCTTATTCATTGAAATCTAATACAATTCGTTGCTTTTATCTTAGCATAGCAAATATGTGTGCCAATTAAAGAAATGGTTGCTCTATTATATATTATTTTTTTATGTTTTTTAACTATACAGCTGCGATGTATTTTGCACCCTCCCAAGGATGGTCTAGCCTTTAACTGTTGCAGACATTTTATCCGTACGAAAATTCTCAGTGCTTTATATACTACTGTTTTCCATTGTGCACTAATTTGTTATTTTTCCTTCAGTAATATTGCTTCGTCAGGAAGGTGCATACACTCATGACGTAAGGAACATGAAATTATATCTTTAAATTCGTCAGCTTATCTCTGACAAAATTACTGGTGGTCATCGAAGGATTTCGTGATTCGTGTAGTGTTACGTCGGTGTGGAAACTCGAGTGGAAATTTAGTTCACTTTTTCAATGTTGCATGCATCCTGAAATATGTATGTAAACGATGCTCTAGTTAAGCTCATACATTTTTGAGTGCATATTGAGTACGTTATTTGCTACTGGTGCGAATGATTATTCCCAGCTAGAATATTGCTCCCACATTTTACTGCATGCATCTGGCGGTACAATGTTGTAGAAATAAAAGGGATTGCCATCTAGCATGGAAACTCCTGCCCAATATTGATTAGTATATAACTTTTTTTTGTTTTGCATTTAGAAACATGTCAGTTGTGTTCTGAAAATCCAATGCTCATCCTGCCACATCTGTTTTAGTCATTGGATTTTACTGTTTTCAAATGTTTGTAATATTCATAATTAAGAAAGAGCACCACAAGAATTATTTTGTTTGTTTCAGAATGGGGGTACTCATAAATTCACCAGATAGGCTTTTGGATCCCCCGTGCATATGGCACCAAATCCAGCATGGTCGCCTCACCGAGGCCAGATCCAAGTTCCCCTTTGCATTTCCCATCCTTTTTAGTTAGAATTTTCTGGCAGATTATGGTGCATATTGCATGTTGTTTCTGGAAGGTTATGGGTATATGTCGTTCGCCAAATAACATTTTACGTGAAAACATATTTGAAATTTTTGGGCCATTAAATGATTTGATGATTCATCGTTCTGGCTATATGCATCTTGCAGTGTCTTGTTGGTTGTTTCTCATTGTTAGTGTTTTGAATAAATATGTGCTTCAGAATATGTGGAAAACATGTCCATATAATTTAATTTAAAATCATAAGTGAGACAGTGACATATATACCGGTTAGTTTTGACACTCTTGTTTGGTCTTTTTTTCCCTGTGTGCATATTGTTCATGTAGTGGTAATCCTTCGCTATGTGGCACTATTTGTATTGCTTTTAGCCCATTTATGCATGCATAGTACGTATGCTTTTAGATTTAACAGAACATGAAGAATATAATTTGATTGCACGCTTCCAACTCTCACTTCTAGATTATTAAAATGTACAAACTGTTGGCCACCTTTAGTATACTCAATTACCAGGTGTTAAGGGGAACTCTGCAGACTATTGCACCATGTGATATAGAGAACACAACATACAGTCCCTCAGAAGCAGTGCATATCATTTTGCAGGCCATGGCTACACAATTGTGAAAAAAGGATTGCCCTCTGGCTTTACTGGTACTATGCATGCGTAATAGATAGTCGATATGATGCTTGTGAAATTCAGTGCGTTAATCGCAGCATGTTCAAACCTTTAAGTTGTCTCGTTTTGGTGATCTTGGAGGCGTCGGCGAGAATGGCGGATGTGTCCACCCCATCCAGGCTCACGCTCATCGACACGTTCAGGCAAGGCATGATGGCGTAATGCGCCGTGCGCGCAGACTGCGGCGGAGAGGATGATGGAGGTGAGGAGGATGACGATGGCGGAGGCGCCGGAGAGCGTCTCCCTATCGAAGAAGGCGGCGAGGGAGAGCGCGCCGCGGTCGAGGAGCTCTGGCCTTGGCCGCGCTCCCGCTCCGGGGTCGAGGAGGCTGTCAAGGAAGGCAGCGGCGGCGGCTCCTCGCTGCTTGCTCCATCCTATTCCTATGGTCGGCCAGGCCGACCAGTGTCAATGATATGGGCCTTAGAAATCCGCTTTTGGGCCCTAATACAAAGCATACCACGGCCCACGGCCCACCCCCACCGCAGGCCCGCTACTGCATCACCTCCGCTCCGCATCGTCGTCGTCGCCACCATCCTACCTCGAGCAACACAACACGGCAGTGCGCCAGCCATCCCCATCTAGCGCTGCCTCTGCCGCCTCCTCACCTCAGCTCCTCCGCCTACTCGTCGTCTCCGAGCGCCACCGCAGAAAAGGTACCGATCGATCGAAGCTCCTTGACACCCATTAAATGCGCATGGCTGAGGTTTACTTCGGTTCCATGCACCTCTTGCTTTGCTGTTGCCGTTGCACTCACACTCACTTAAAAAAGTTCATTCTTTTCCGCAAAGGTTTGGTCACTTTGAATGTTTGGAGTGGGTTTTTCGAATGTGAACTCAAAGCGTATCTTTTTGATGTGTAACTCAAGGAGTGGGTTGCTCCTCGCTGCTTGCTGCTGCTTGAGGAGAGGACGAAGAGCTCCATCCTATCCTCTAATTGTTTGGAATGTAACTCAAAGCGTATCCTTTTTTTTGTGATGTGTTGGTCCTATGGACTTGGTGGTGTAATTAATTACTGCAGCCTTATTGGGCAAATTGATGTGGTTTTTCACTCGATCATATTTAGTTCTTTGATTCTTCACGGAATCATGCTTTTAAAGTTACAAGCTGAAAAAAATTCCATCAGCTTTTACATGAAGCTTGCATTAGAAATCCTTTGAGCATTGAGGTATGAGATTTAGGATAGATATCAATACGAAGTTCGATACATCATGGTGCAACTTTTTTTTTGGTTTGTTGATACCAGACGACTGTGTAATAGACAGTCCCTTATTATTATTAATTACGTAAGATTACATATTGTTGTTCTCCATTTTTCAGATTACTAAGATGGAGGACACTTTCCGCCAATTATATGCAGAGGTGTCACCGACGGTTGTGTCTGTCCATACAGAAGTTAGTGACTGCTATGGCACTGGTTTTGTACTTCTGTCTGATTCCGATAAGGGATACAATCTTGTGTTGGCATCCTCATCAAATCAAAGCAGAAGTTGTTTGTCTCTTTCAACCAAGATTTCTCAGTGTTAATGGCTGCTGAAGTGCTCTGTTCAAAAGAGGATAAACTGCTTGCAGTCTTAATTGTGAAAACTGGCTGCCAACATAAAGCAGTCACATTTAGTGAAGAGGGGACTTCTCCGGTGCTTGCGAATAATATGGACCGTCTATCTCTTCGGATCATACGATGCACGCTAATAGGTACGAAGGCAAAGGTACGAAGGTACCGACGGAGGTACACAAGTACGGAGGGTAACCAGGTCATTTCACATCAAATTAATTAGGGGCAAAGCTGCCTTCTCCCTGTCGCTCGGCGTGCCCTGCGGCGCCGTCCCGCCGGCGCCAGAGATGGACGGCACGGCCTTCGCTTGTCGACGTTGATCGCCAGCGTCAACGAGCAGGGGTCATCTTCGGTGTCCTCCTCGGCGGGGCTGCCGGCGCCGGCGGCGGCGCGCGGCGGCGGGTCTTGGAACGGCTGCGGGTACGACGTCGGCGAGCCGCGGGGGTCGGCGACGATGGGGTAGTACCACGCGCAGGGCGGCGGCGGCGGCGGCAGGCAGAGCGGCACTGGGGCGCCCACGTGCTCATACCCTGGCTGCCACGAGCCCCACACGTACGGCACCGGCACTGCCGGCGGCGCACCGTACATGAAGCTCGCGTGCGCCGACGGCGCCGCCGCCACACACTATAGCTCTCCCCCTGCTACTGCGCCGGCGGCGACGTGATAATCAGATCGGATTACCCACTAATCCTCAACTAATTACCCAACTGTCACTCGTTACAAATTTTTCACTTCCCTAAACGCCCTTCTATGATCGACGGCCCACGTCGAGGTATCTCTAGGTACCTCGCAAACACCATAGCAAACCTCTAGTGAAGATCCTATCAAGAGACAAGTTATTGCCACAATTGGTGTCGTCAGGTCGATGAAAGGTTATCTTGGTATGTTCAAGGGCTTTGTGTTGGCACCTTCATGTGCCGCATTTGATGATTCAGGCCATCATGTTAATGGAAGTGAACAGTGGTAGATCCACCGCCCAGGCAGGGGGGCAGCTGCCCGGGCTACCATGAATGTTCAAGGGATTTAGGGTTCATCATCAAAATAAAATAAAATAAGTAAATCATATTTGTTGAAAAAACACACAAACTATTCCGTCGAATTCGGATCAAATCCGAGATCACACGACATGGGGGAAAATCAAACGAACGAGAAAGAGAGAGAGAGAGAGAGAGAGAGAGAGAGAGAGAGAGGCGGCACTGGATCTGGGATCCAGAGGAG
>SPJY01035639.1:563405-617714 GCA_005191435.1 Raddia distichophylla
TATTCGCATATCGAGTTGTTTGGTTGGAGGTTAGATTTGCCTAATTTTGCCACACCTTATGTTTAGAGTTCTTAATGAAGCGGGGTGGGACTAGGTCACTGACCCGAACCGGGGCAGAGAAATTTCTCATAACGTCATCCCAACCAAAGGCAATTAGGCATATAAAAATTCCATTAAATACACAAATCCAGTCACTTAGGTAAATGAAAATCTAGCCACATACAAAAATATAGTAATGGCGTGATAGTAATACGTGCATCAATACGGTTAATGGGTTGGGCTAGGCTCACGAGTAACGTAATATACAGAACTGGATCCGGGTCAGGTCAGGGCAAGCCTTAATCCGGACCTACCCCGAGATGAACCGGTGCAAAACGTCACCACATCAATATTGTATGAATTAATCCAAATAAAAAATGACATAACGAGATGTAGTTAAAAAACTAGGTGTAATATGTATTGAAAGTCAATATTCATACTTATGTTAGAATATTAAAAAAAATATAATTTTTATGAGTTATATTACATAGAAATGCATTATATGAAATAGAAAAATTATACACGTCATTATAAAGTTGTTGATTCGCAAAAAATGACACCCCATGCAACAATGAAATGTGTGCTCTGGACCCATATGTCATAGACACAAGAATGAAATTTTTGCAAAGTGAGAATTTTATAATAGTATTGATGCAATTTATCATATGAAATATAAATATATAGAACTAAATATTTAGTGTGTAGTGTTATCTTTAATCAATAAGTAAAAAAATAAAATAGAATGAGATAAGATATTGCTGGATATTTTGTCAAACATAAAAATATTGATTTTTCATAGATGATTCTAGATTTAGTTTTATATGGTTTGAATTGTGCCACATGGCGACAACATAACGATATAAGAATAATATAAATACATGCTTATTGTATCATCAAGTCCACTCCATCTTGTATTATTTTTCAATAGCGATATTAAATCTCTGGTTTACAGAATTAACTTCCTTTTGTACATCTTTCTCTAATTCATCAATTGCCCCCTTTTTCTTTAATAACTTGGGGAATCCAATATGGATTATGACGTGGATCATATCGATTTCTTTTTTTTATATATGTGTGTAATTACTTCGGAACTGGAGTCTGATTCTATATTTTTTTATTCGAGCCAAACTCTTCCATCACCATTATGTCGAATTAGAACTTAGTATTAAACATATAATGAAATAAATTAAAGAATTATGTAATAAGTCATTATAAAAATAGAATTTTTTTAATAAGTTAAGTATTTTGATTTTGTTAAATTATATTTATTAGTTTGCCCAGGCTTAAAAAAAATCTTAAATCCTCCACTGGAAGTGAAGATTTTTTTATCTTAAAGTGTACTTATCAAGATGATATTTATGATGCTTTAAAGTATACTTTTCAAGATGAGATTGATGATGGTGACCTAGAGTCTCATACAGCAGAAAAGCTTATCTCAGCGCCAATCTTTTGCTTAAATGGAAAAGTGATCGGCATAGTTGCTTCAGTTGGCAAATCTGCCGATGTAAA
This sequence comes from Raddia distichophylla, assembly GCA_005191435.1. NCBI lineage: Eukaryota > Viridiplantae > Streptophyta > Magnoliopsida > Poales > Poaceae > Raddia > Raddia distichophylla. Next base: position 564,954 of record SPJY01035639.1, read on the forward strand.
AGTTGGGCTACATAACAAGGGTTTATACAATTCATTAAGAGGGCTATGTGGAGGAGCTGACTGGAGGGTATACATTTTACTACTAAAAAGTAAAATATACTTTTGTTCTAAATTGTAACATAAAATTTGCGATACGTAGGAGCTTCTCAAGGGTCTTGCTGAGAGCTTTTGTAGTAAAGAAATACCTCTAAAGGAAAAAAAGGAAGAGGTAAGTTCACTATTTATTCATCGGTCTAGGAGATAAAACTCTTCTCATTCATGTAGCTTATTGTTTTTAACATTTCTACATGAAGGGAAAGTGAAGATGAAGCTGAAGATAGGTCGGCTCGTGGGTTCTGAAATAGGTAGAGATAATGTGTTTCACATGCCTCACATTAAAGATGATAGATCCTCGCATTAAGATGATTTTTGTTGTTGTTGTTATGAGAATGGAAAACATTAGTTTAATATTTTGTAGTTCTTGTTTTGGAGAATATTTTGGATATCTTTTGTAAGGTTTTATCATGTGTCACGTTTCTAGTTAGTAGGAATTCTTATTTTGGATATGGTCCGGTAAATTTTTGTCATGTTTCTGGTTGCCGGAGGTTAAACTAAAAGGAAAAAAAGAGCAAAGTATTTTCTTTGTCGAACTTATAATTTGGATATTTCTTATGTTGTTCTTTAAGTTACAAAAAACTCATGTGGCTTTTAAGTGCATATCATTTGGAACAAGAAAGTAAAGAGCTCTATATGTATGGGGTGAAGTAGATGAAATGAAGTGTGTCCATAGATACCCGTGCAAATTAACAAAGCAACTACAAAACATAAGGTGCTGAGCTGAAGCTATAAAATCAAGTAAAAAGAGGGGCACTGTTCCTATTTATGAATTTTTCATTTTGGTCATTTTCTTTCGCATGCACATCATGTTACTCACTGTGTAAGTGGGAGGTAATCCTTTTAGGGGTATTTTAGCCTTTTCCTTAATGGATTATGCTTATGTAAGTTACAGATAGTGTGTATTGACTTTTGGCCTCTACATCAAACAAAACCTTTTTTTTTGAGATAGAAAAACAAAACTTTATTCCTAACATGATATTAGACCCCAAGGATTTTGAAATCCTAGTTTGATCTCTCTTCTTCTGTTGCCATTGCCCTCGGAAGGATCCTCTCATGGGGTGGGAAACAACACACCCAGAGGGTCGAACTGAAGGACTCGTTGCTGAGAGCAGATCCAGGGTGTGTTGATGATAGTTGGGGCTCTCCCTGCCTCTTTGGGGGTACTCTTGTAGTCTTGTTGTCGTCGGATCTGTGCTTGATTCGCTGCTTCTTTTGTAGATGAGATGATGTGGCGATGAATTGTCATGCATCTTTATTGCCAGCCTAACTTGGCTTTTGCCAAATTAACAACAAAAAAATCCTTTTGTTGGTTCTAGAATTTTTACTTTTTTTTTAATCTATTTTCGCCATCTCTGTTATTCTCTCTGTCTTTGCCTCTTTACCTCTTTACCAAATGTTTTGTCTCGTCCACCAAGTATATTTTCACTTGTCCTTTGTCTCTCGGTCTATGCTTTACGAGTCCACAAATTTTGCATCGATAAGCTTTGGTCTTACAATATTGTAGCGCCCACTCTACTGTTGGGTGTTGTGTTTTGCTTTTCTGTTGTTGCCGTTCAAGGTTCCAATATCCACCGCCATGCTTCTTAGGATTTTTTCCGGAAAATTTCGAAAAGACGCATGTGATTGATAATTTTGAAAAGAAGCATTTAATTGATCGTCTGATAAACTTCCACGCATAAAATGTATTACACAGTACATATGTTAGAGCGCCAGAGGGCGGGGGTTGATTAACCCCAACGAAAACCACCCCACGGAAGCTGCGTTAACTGTTCAAGGACCAAATGAATCCAATTTGAGGGCCGAGTTAACTTGGTTTGAGAGTTTGTGGACTAAAAATTGGTTGAGGATAGTTGAGTTACGCCTTTTCTTTGGCATAGACTTGTGTACGGACGTCCGTTGATCGATGATTCGCTCGGACGCTCCGCGGCCCAAGGCCTAGCAGCCAACGTGTGCATCCCTAGCCCAACAACCAGCACACGCAAGCCCTGTACAACAAAAATTGTTGCACGCCGCAACAAAAATCGGGCGCTGCAACAAAAAAACATTTTCACAGCTGCAATCACCCCCCTTCGATTTGTTCCCAAGCAAATTCTCACGAACGCACAAGAACAATCGAACTGTTTTAATAGGAAGAGTCAATTGTTGCAGTAAGTTAGAACCAACTGTTGCACAAGAACATTCGAATTGTTTCAACAGGAAGAGTCAACTGTTGCACAAGAACAATCAAATTGTTTCAATAGGAAGAGTCAATTGTTGCAGTAAGTTAGAACCAATTGTTTCATAAGAACAATCGAATTGTTGCAGCACTTATCTTACAAAAATGTTTCATACCAAATTTGGGGATTTCATCTTCTTACCCAAATTCAACCACTTCCTACCAAATTTGACCTTCTTCTACAAATCCGCACTACCCTAAATCCAGTCATTTTCTCCCCAAATCTCGTTGGGAGGATGCATTACGCATGAGCATAAGAGCAAGAAATGAGAGAGAGAGAGAGAGAGAGAGAGAGAGAGAGGAGGCGTAGAAGCGGTGCATCCATCGGCTTGACAGGGAAGGAGGGAGCAGCATTTTGGCGACCAACCGGTGATGGAGGTTGCTACTACACCACTTCCCTCCCCTCCCCCATTTTGCTTGTGTGCTCGAGATTCCTAGAAGAATAGGAGAGAGAGAGTGTGTGTGTGTGAGCCACACACGGAGAGAGAGAGATAGATACAGGAGGAGGAGGAGGGGGAGGCTCTAGCCGGCTTCATCTGCAGCAAGGTCGACGCCTCCACTGCTTAGAGGGAGAGGTGTATGTAACAAATGGATAAACAAGAAGCTTCCAACAACCCGCGCGATGCTGGAAGTCACGATGGGTAGGTCGTCTCAGCGTCTGACAGGATGGACGCTCTCATTAAAGCATTTTTGTTTTTCTTTTCTTTTTTTTATTTCCCCCTCTTCAATGGTTCTCCTCATATACATATTGGCTTTTGACCCCCTACGTATGTCAATACAACTTGTATTTCTAAAGGCTAAAGCTGTACACAATTCTAATCCTGTATCATGGTTCAAAGATTATTCTAATTCAAATTCTAAAGACTTACAAGTCCCATGCTCAGGCCGAGAGGCCACACAGCCACGCCGCACTTAAAATCCGGGAGACGCCGCACTTAAAATCCGGGAGACGCTGCAGCGAACAGAGCACGGATGAGAGTGAGGCCTCCTCTTTTCAGCTTAGGGCAGTGTAGCATTTTACTGTAGCAAACGTTTTGAGTATTTAAAAAGAGGTTTAAAGATTTTTGAAAAAAAATAATAAATAGTTTTAGGATCTTTGAGATGACTAGTAAAAGGCTTAAAAAATCGTTACAAATTATTACACCATTTAGGCTATATAAAAAATTCTACTATAGTAAAATGTTACGTTACGTTACGTTAGGGTAAGCTGAAATGTACAAGGCTTGAGTGACAAGGCGAGACAACAAGTTCTTGGGCTTTGCCCAATGCACGCTATTGGTTCATGGGCCCAAAAGAAGCCCAGTCACCCCTTCTCCATCTTAGCAATTCCTTCCTCCGGTGAAGCGGTGCTAACAAACAAGCACTGGACGATCATTTGTTTTGCAATGCTTCTGGAAGCATTGTTCGCCAAATGCTCCAGTACTCCAGAAAATTAATGAAAATCGTGCAAAGTTTGTTCGCCAAATTGAATCATAGTGAAAAATTGCTAAATGTCGCTCAATAATAATTCAATATTGAGTTGTTTTGGATTTATTATTTTACAATTTTCAATCAACCCATAACACATGATAATAGATTTTGTAACTACTCTTTTGTTTGCAAAAGGGGACATCCCCAATTCCATTCCACAGAACAAAATTTACAAAGTTCCAAGCGTTTAAATTTTCGCTCATTACAAAAGACCAATTAGAACCACGACCAAAAGTAACAATACCTCAACCTCTGAATCCACCGTAGTCAGCTTAATTACAGAGAAAAGCAGAATATGACCTACAACCGACCAAATCAAACCCAAAACTCCCATCTAGAAGCCCTACCAACTTCTATCCACGAAGCAGATCAACAAAAGTTCAGATGTCTCGCCAATCCTTTCTTTCAGAATCCTTCAACAAGTTACCACCACCTTGGTCCTCTGCCAGCTTTTGAAGCACCCTCTTTAACTACCTCACGTCAATCCGCAATGTCTCTCTTTCACCATCATCATACAGACCTGCCTAGTATGAAACAAGAGCACAAGCTGCATGTAAACTTGAGAAAGGTGAATGAGTAACAATCCCTTGGAATCACCCCCTTGTTTCTTGCCAATCAGGTGGCCCAAATAACAGATAAAATACATACCCCAGCCAAATGTTTACCAGAAGGCTAAATGTGACTAAACCAAACAAAAGAACCAAGAAAACTAGCAGATCTATTTTTAGCCCAGAAGCAACTAGTTCACACTTTAGATTACTCGAGCAGTTGAGCATTGAAAAAACAAATGATCACAATTTTCGGATTGAGAGCAAAAAAGACAAGAAGGATTTCCAGTCCAGCCCCTACGACCAAGTTGCTCCCTGGTCAAAATGGTCTTAAAATAAACTAACCAAGCAAAAACTTTATTCTTCAAAGGAACTTTAACTTTCGAAAGCATTCTGAACCACCTATGCGATGAAGCCCTTGTGCCACAAATGATTTCATACATTCTTTTAACCGAAAACCCTTCTCAGAGATACCAGACACCCATCCAAATACACCCTTCTCTCCTGTAAAGCTAAAACACTTGCACTCCAATACAACTCCCATCCACTTGTCATATAACTCCGGAGATAACTGCCTTCTAATTTGAAGTTTCCAATCTAACTCCCTCACAGAGAACACCGTAATGATTTGACCATCACAGAGTGAAAAGAGATAAGGAAATTCAGATTTTAAAGAAGAATTACCAATCCACACATCACTCCAAAAATCTACCAATCTGTCATCCCCCACTTTAATCACCCTATTACTCAAATAAATGTCTCTAGTAAAAAGAATATTCTTCCAAACCGAGGAGTCATGCAAATTTGGCACAATTTGAGACATAGATTTATTTTTAATATATATTTTTTGCACAAAACGATGCTAGAGACACTCCCTACCAGAGTCTAGTTTCCACCACCATTTAGAAATCAAACGAATATAATCTCCTATATAATCTTGCTAGAGACACTCCCTACCGATCCAACTTCTATGCACTAATACATAGTGGCACCTCTCCTTCCTAGCCTAAACAAGATAAGAAGTGTAATCTCCTGTATAATCTTGTTCATACTTCAATGAAGTTTACTTTCTAAATATAAGTCATCTAGTGTAGGTCCTTTTGGAGAGCCGGTACTTGGCACACCCTGATTTTTAACACACTTGTTATTGGCTACTTCACGTGTTTTTCTCATGGATCATGTGAGTCTATATATCTAACTTCTTGTTTTTAGAAGTTATTTTCTTTATGGTTTTATGATCATCACAAAATATTAAGCAAATTTTATGAACAAAAATATGTCATAATATTCTGTCATTTCTATAATCATATAATCAACCTGACCTACTAGAAAATATATAAATGTCAGTTTTGATTTTCGTGTTTTAAAACAATGAGAAATACTAAGAGTAGTATATTCCATCCTTTTTAAAAAAAAAAAACCTTTTTATTGATAACATTCTTTATTCGTGTTGTTCAGGAACTCTACGCAGAGATTGGTAGGTCTGTTGTTCAGATAACTATAGATTTAGCTTCCGAAGGAACGGAGAAAGATATTGTGCATTGTCCAAGCAGTATTATTGCAGTCAACGGTAAACATTGCCATATATTAGCGAGTGATGCATATTTTGCGGAAAGTACAAAGGAGAAATTTCAAGTAAACTTTCAAAATAATGATAGGGTATTATCATATGATGTTGAGAAAACCTCGGTAGAAGTACAAAATGGTTTAGCTGTATTTGATGTTTTGGTGGACCATGACGAGGATACAATAGTACCAATTCAAGTTGGTGAAGCAATTGCTGACCACACTGTTTCAATGAGTGAAGTAGTCTGGACCTTCATTTTCCCTGATTACCCTAAACCATATCGGCTGCCTCCGGGTTCTGTCATGTAAGTTTTCTAATCTATCGCTAAGCAATTTAACTTTTTTTTGACAATCCTAATGAAACTTTGTTTTTTCTCTATAAACAGTCATGCAGATGTGGAACTTTTCTATCATGATTGTAGCTCCGATCATAATGCTCAATTTGGATCACCTATCTTCAACAAAAAAAAGGATATTTTGTTGGAATGTGTTTTGGCTTGTCTGGCTATTTGCATGCACGAACAGTACCCTACATAAAAGATACTCTTTCATCATTGCAAAATCAGAAATTTGAGGTATTATGTGTCTCGTATTATTTTCAATAAAATTGATTAAGGATTTTATCTTACATTTGTTTTATCTCCCTGCATGTAGTGTATTCAAGAGTATGTGGAATATATAAACCAACGTGAACTTTGAGGGGAGTGGGTTCCAAGATGGTAATGACTTGTTACTTTAAATAATTTAAATGATGATTAAGGAAAAATAATAATGGTGCTAGATAGAAACATGATGCTACCATCTATATGTAGTTAAATATATGATTGCAATGCAACTAGGCAACATTACCATAATAATTTATTAACAAGTTTGCTTAGGTTATAATCAATCATTATACATATCATAAATATTTGTGAAACTAACAAATATTATAACATAAACATATATACATATGTGTGTGATGGAGGTCGGTATGGAAGGAGCATCTCGAGCAGAGGTATGAAGAAGGTTGGTAACACATAGTGTTACCGACAGTTATAAAAAAAAGAAGAGGGAGGGTGTTCCTAGAAAACACTCATGGGCATATAATAAAGGAAACGGTTTATTAAATGTAGTAGGTTTTGTGCTGTAGTTGAAATCTTTTGTGGATTTAGTAGGTTATGTGGCGTGGTTCAAATCTCGTATGCATGTAGCCGGTTTTGTGGCATAGTTAAAATATTGTGTGCATTTAATTGGTTAGGTTAAGTAGTTCTAATATATGTTATCTAGTATTCTAGTGTTGTTTTTCATGTTGTGGATAACATAGACCCCGGGTACCCATACGGTGGGCCTAAGAGACCACCCGACAGGGGATGGACCAAGTCGGGTGGATAAGGACGTGTACCACTCTGACCTTACCCGATAAAGAAAGACATAGAGATAGAAGTCTATCCCTAATTAATAGGGAAGATATACTTATAATCCCGGATAACTACTTATTTGGCTAGAGGATAGAGATAGAAATCCTACCTTGTAACCGACCAGGACTCTAGTAACCCTGCCCCCCACTATATAAGGCGGGCAGAGAGCCCCTGGTTTGACAGGTTGATCATCATCTCCACACCCATCCATGGAGAGACATCTCCCTCCACATTGATCATCAGATCACCATATAATCCCAGAGCACAGGAAGTAGGGTATTACCTCCACCATGAGGGTCTAAACCTGTATAAATCCCTGTCTTGTGCTACCATCGAGTTTGGATCTTGTGCATCGCCCCATATATAATCATTGCCGACGATAACCCCCGGTTAGCTATCCGTCGACACATGTTATGTCTAATGATATTCAAGTCTTATGTGTGTTGTGTGTTATTTTCATGTTGTTTTTCATGTTATGTGTAATGATGGTCCAAATCTGATGTGTTTTGTGTTATTCCCGTGTTGTTTATCATGTTATGTGTAATGATTATCCAAATCTTGTGTGTGTTGTGTGTTATTCCTGTGTTATTTTTCATGTTATGATATATCAATAGAATGCACCAATTGGTATATACACTCAATCCTAGCGGTCCATTCCTTTCAATCTAATGGATGACACTTCAAGTTGCATCTACTTTTTAATACTCAATCCGGTCTTTCATCCCTCCAATCCAATTAATGGTAAAGATTTAAATTGGATCTAGTCCTTGATTATAGCCTCAATTCAGAACGACACTTAATGCACTAGCTCACAACTAATAAGTGAAGGCCAAATATTTTCCATCACTCTTGTGTTTTCTCGCTTCCTTCGCATGACGTCGCCGCACATATTGTTTGCCACCACGGTCTCCCTAGCTCCGTTGCCGCCTATAATAACCAAAAAAAATTATACAATTTTAGAAGTGCTGAAAATCAACAAGTTTTTTTGAAATTTCAAATAGCAATTACAAAATCAAAACCATGCACGTATATAAAACTTAGTATAAATTCCTTAAACTAGATCTCTGTAAAACTCCCATCTTAAGTATAGAGATGAATCTAAACTCAAATCACCGAAACTCCAACATAATATTCTATTATAAACATAAGGCATACCACGCCTATGTCATATGTCTCCATACATGTATACGTGAAATATATATATAAAGACAAGACACAAGACAAGACATAAGACAAGACAAGACAAGACACAAGACAAGACATAAGACAAGACAAGACAAGACACAAGACAAGACATAAGACAAGACAAGACAAGACACAAGACAAGACATAAGACAAGACAAGACAAGACACAAGACAAGACATAAGACAAGACAAGACAAGACACAAGACAAGACATAAGACAAGACAAGACAAGACACAAGACAAGACATAAGACAAGACAAGACAAGACACAAGACAAGACATAAGACAAGACAAGACAAGACACAAGACAAGACATAAGACAAGACAAGACAAGACACAAGACAAGACATAAGACAAGACAAGACAAGACACAAGACAAGACATAAGACAAGACAAGACAAGACACAAGACAAGACATAAGACAAGACAAGACAAGACACAAGACAAGACATAAGACAAGACAAGACAAGACACAAGACAAGACATAAGACAAGACAAGACAAGACACAAGACAAGACATAAGACAAGACAAGACAAGACACAAGACAAGACATAAGACAAGACAAGACAAGACACAAGACAAGACATAAGACAAGACAAGACAAGACACAAGACAAGACATAAGACAAGACAAGACAAGACACAAGACAAGACATAAGACAAGACAAGACAAGACACAAGACAAGACATAAGACAAGACAAGACAAGACACAAGACAAGACATAAGACAAGACAAGACAAGACACAAGACAAGACATAAGACAAGACAAGACAAGACACAAGACAAGACATAAGACAAGACAAGACAAGACACAAGACAAGACATAAGACAAGACAAGACAAGACACAAGACAAGACATAAGACAAGACAAGACAAGACACAAGACAAGACATAAGACAAGACAAGACAAGACACAAGACAAGACATAAGACAAGACAAGACAAGACACAAGACAAGACATAAGACAAGACAAGACAAGACACAAGACAAGACATAAGACAAGACAAGACAAGACACAAGACAAGACATAAGACAAGACAAGACAAGACACAAGACAAGACATAAGACAAGACAAGACAAGACACAAGACAAGACATAAGACAAGACAAGACAAGACACAAGACAAGACATAAGACAAGACAAGACAAGACACAAGACAAGACATAAGACAAGACAAGACAAGACACAAGACAAGACATAAGACAAGACAAGACAAGACACAAGACAAGACATAAGACAAGACAAGACAAGACACAAGACAAGACATAAGACAAGACAAGACAAGACACAAGACAAGACATAAGACAAGACAAGACAAGACACAAGACAAGACATAAGACAAGACAAGACAAGACACAAGACAAGACATAAGACAAGACAAGACAAGACACAAGACAAGACATAAGACAAGACAAGACAAGACACAAGACAAGACATAAGACAAGACAAGACAAGACACAAGACAAGACATAAGACAAGACAAGACAAGACACAAGACAAGACATAAGACAAGACAAGACAAGACACAAGACAAGACATAAGACAAGACAAGACAAGACACAAGACAAGACATAAGACAAGACAAGACAAGACACAAGACAAGACATAAGACAAGACAAGACAAGACACAAGACAAGACATAAGACAAGACAAGACAAGACACAAGACAAGACATAAGACAAGACAAGACAAGACACAAGACAAGACATAAGACAAGACAAGACAAGACACAAGACAAGACATAAGACAAGACAAGACAAGACACAAGACAAGACATAAGACAAGACAAGACAAGACACAAGACAAGACATAAGACAAGACAAGACAAGACACAAGACAAGACATAAGACAAGACAAGACAAGACACAAGACAAGACATAAGACAAGACAAGACAAGACACAAGACAAGACATAAGACAAGACAAGACAAGACACAAGACAAGACAAGACAAGAACCTAGGTGCACCCTGTCTTGACCAAGTGCCAAAGGCCCTAGAAGAATCCCCTAGAATCCTCTAGAAGCGTCCTAGACCATGCCATGTGCAAGAGGGAGGAGAGAGCACCTCGGGCAAACCAAACTGTGCCATGTCACCGTACTGTCGGACGGTGTCCGATCGTAACCGGACGGCGTCCGATAAGACCAGAAGTGGAAATTTGGCTAAGTCCCTAGAAGAACCCGGATGCACAGTCGCTGTCGGACGGAGTCCGATAGTTACCTGACGGCGTCCGATGAACCGTTTCAGCCCAAGTTGAATTACTGCCAGCCGTCTGATCTTGTTCCAAGTAAATCTCATTCGTCCATTGGCCCAGCCTGAACCCTATAAATAGGTGGGATGTCATGGGAAAGACTTGAGCGAGCTCATTTGTTCATCCCCAAGCTCTGAGAGAGTGAGAGTTCCTCCCTAGTTCATCCTTCATCTCCCTAAATCCAACATGAGAGATTGAGATTGAGAGGGAGAGAAAGAGAGGAAGAAGAAGAAGCCATATTTTGCCTCCTCTGGTCATCCCCGAAGTTCTTGTGCCTTCCCCATGAGTTCTTGGACTAGCTCGATGGTGGGAGAGGTGGTGGTCTAGTTGTGCTTCCGGTATTGTGCTCTTGGACTTCTTGTCACCGGGATTCAACTCCACCACAAGCTTCATCGACACGTGAACCGCAAGCAAACCCACCAACGTGGTGGTCATCGGCTAGGCGTAGCCGGTGCATCGTCTTCTCCATTGCGTCGGAGATGTGCTAAATCCTCGGTGTGCTCGAGGTCGACTTCGCCTGTGAAGTCGGGTGTTTCGGGGTCCTTCGCGTGTGAAGGCTGCCGATTCTTGTACAAGTTGGAGTTCCCTTCCGATGTGTTCGGGAACGAACTTCTTCTAGTGGATTGAGGATTAGGGACGAAAAGGTCCCGGGCTTTCCTGTGTGGCGAGCTTCCTCAATGAGAGTAGGTGCTTGCACCGAACTCGGTAAAAAGATCGGTTTGCCCTCTTGTCTCCTTTATTATTCGCACTTGTGTTTACTTCTGCTACTAGACTTGTGTAGGGCTCATTCGTTAGTTGGGTGCTTAACTTGACTAATTGACCAAGTTCAACAAGCGAATAAAATTAAAATACTCCGATTCACCCCCCCTCTCGGCCTTAGGTCCCTTCAGCATGCTGCTGGCTGGTTGGGACTGGCCGGGGCGCGTGCTCACGCTGTCGGGCTGGCAGGGTGTTTTGGTGCATAGATGGGCCCGCTGGCATCCGCGAGCTGGATTTCTGCCACTCCAGAGTAGGTGGAGCAACAGGCGAACGACCGAGCTCAGCGCTCCAACTGGGGAGGTCCGCCAATCTTGAAGATTTATCCAACCCTCGGCCTGACTAGGGAGGATCTCTTAGCGCGCCTAGACGCTGTCCCCGTAGGCGAGCTGAATCTCGCTCGTCAGCGAGCCGAGGAAGCAGAGGCTGAGACGGAGCGGTTGCGGCTAGCGGCAGAAGGCGAGGTGGCGTGCCCTCAGCCAAGCCCACTTATGGTGACCAGCGCGATTCCTAGGTTTTTGGTTCCCAAGGAGGGCGAAAGCGCTGTGGAGGCAGAGCTCCGGACGGCGAGGGCCAGCCGGGCTCTGGAGGAGGAAACGATAGTCAAGCTTAAGGACCGACTCGAGGAGGTGCAGGCCGCTGCTCAGCGGGCCGAACCCTCGTGGGAAAAGTGGAAGCTCGCGCAGGAAGCTGCCTAGCTTCATGACGAGCTCCTGCAATCGCGGTAGGCCGAGGAACAAGCGGTCTGGGCCAAGGTCGGAGTTGAAAGATCCCTGGCCGTCACAGAGGCTGCGCTTAAGGCCCGGGCTGGAGGAGATGAGGTCCGGGCCCTCTCGGAGGAGGCGGACAAAATCAAGGGCGAGCTCGTGACAGCCTGGCGGGAGGCGGAGGAGCAAAGTGGAGGAAGAGACAGCAGCGAAAGCCGACCTTGCGGCCAAAGTGGAGGAGGCTGAGAGGCGGGTAGCTGCGGCTGGAGCGATCGCTCCGTTTCATACCCGATAACAAATAGTAAAAGCTTTCATTAATTATGTTAATATACATGCATGTCGATTTGAGAAAATAAAAAGTATTCGCTCTGTTTGAATTTTGAGTGCAGTGAATAATCGATCAGCATTTAATTCTTTCCTTAAACATGATTGTGCTTACAAATATAATGTTACTAACGTGTACAATTTTTACAGAAATCGAGTTATCAACTGTGTACATATTATTCTATATAAAATCATGCGTGTATAAAGACTCTACATCAATCATGTAAAGATACTTCCATGTATTCACAGATACTTTCACGCATACATTTAAACAAGTTCTTGAAATTTATTTGAGAAAAAAGTTGAACGTAGCAATGAAATCAGTAACAAAATCTTTTATGCATATTTTTTTTTATTTCAATGTACACTCTTGTATTGAAACGTGTATATGAATAAACTGACATAGGAGTATATACGCATTTTCGTGTCAAAATATTTTTATCTGATGTACACCTTTCCAAATCGTATTTATTTACATTCATAAAATGAATATGTAACATCTGTTTGAGTATATAATTACTTGGGTATATACCCTCATAGGGAAGTGGTTTTGATTTTGACTGGGTATGATAATTACTTGAAAATACATGTGTATAAATGGACGTATATTTAAATTGATGATAGTTGTGTACACTGTTAAAATCAAAACCAATATGGATGAGAAGCATATATGAAAAATACATTCATTTATCATGTAAGTATAAATAAATATGTAACATCTGTTCGAGTGTACATACTTGGAATATCAAAGAGTATATGTGCCCAACCCAAATACATCTTTCTCTTTTCTAGTTCTAGACTAAAAAATAATTAGAAAAGGGGATCAACTAAAAAACTGGACAAACTCATGGATGTTCTTGTGCAGCCATCAACAATCTCTAGATTTATTGTTGACAATGTATGATAGTACAAGAATAGAGGCCTCTCCCATCTTCAATTTCATCAGCGATCACCAAGCACCTAAAAAAAAGAAACATCACCAAATAAATTGAGGAGGAAGATGCTGTTCTTGGCGAATTACTTGATACGTTTTGAATAGTGCATAGTGAATTTCACTAGGTATGATACATACTTGGGTATATACCCTCATAGGGAAGAGTGGTTTTGATTTTTTGCATGATAGTTCCATGGATCTGAAGAGCACCATGAATGATGTCCCAATGCTAAAGACGGATGAGATGGGACCTGCCAATTAGCATAGAAAAATGATTTGTCATCAATTAGGTGTTGTGCATCCAACAAAGTAGCACATACACGGAATAAAAAGGTTAATCTTCAATGCAGTTCTAATCAAAAAGAAATATCAGTAATGCAAGAGATATAAAATGTCTGAAGTGGTAAAACTGTGAACTGATAGAATGATTTCTGGCGAAGCTAGCCAGCTAGAATTTCATAAGATTATAAGAAGATAACCAATATACTGCAGCAGCAAGGCTTTCAAAGCAAACCACACTTTAGATAGAGAAAATCTGGCGCCGAATGAAAAAAGGCAATTTAATTTTTTTTCAACCAACTAAAATTCATTTATCCTAACCAATCACGTCTTCAACTTAACTGAGCTTAATCTTTTAAGCATTCATCAATCTCTCCCATCTAGGATCAATAGCCTGACCTAAATCTCCTAAATCAATACAAAGAGACCAAAGAAATCAACCCGATACCACTCCATGGAGCTGGCATCAGCAAAACAAATATCACCATTCACCAGGCTGGTCCACAGGTCACATCACGTACCTCGGTGCACACGGCGTCGGTTCCAGCAGCCACCCCAGCGCCATGGCTCGCCATCGAAATTCGGAGCCCCCGGAGCTCGCAACCCAAACCACCAGTCAATCACACGCAGCGATGGGAAGCAAAGATCGCTCGGGAGAGATGGCGAGGAGAAGCGAAGATCGCCCGAGAGAAGCCGCTGCGCCGGCCAGATCCGACAGGAGGCATCGGCGCTGTCGGTCCCGTCGCGCCGCCCATACCGAGCATGTGCCCAATTTGAGAAGGATTAAATATCCAGATTGGTTGAGCTGTAGCAATCCGGAGATTGGTCAATAGTTGGGGCACCTTCACCACAACGCCGCCGACCTCTATACCACCTCCGACGATGAGGACGACGCCCGGCACCACGGACTGCGACGACGACGACGAGACGATGAACAAAAAGGAACAGAGGATGCTGCCGAGGAGGGCTCACGCGGCAGAGATGACGAGCACGACGGCAGCGGCAGTGCAGGGATGCAGAGGCGTTGAAGTCGGCAAGGCAGGCGGCGATGTCGGGGAGGAAGCTGGTGAGGAGGTTGTCCTGGAGCCTGAGCGTGACGAGGCGGGTGAGCCCGGCGAGCGCCACCGCTGGGATGGGCCCGCGCAGGCTGTTGTCGGCGAGATCGGCGCGGAGGAGGCACGGCAGCCGTGTGACGGCGGTGGCGGGATGGCGTCGGCGAGGTCGCTGCGGGAGAGGTAGAGCAGCCTGAGGTTGGAGACGCCGAGGAGGAACGTGTTGAGGGCCGGATTGCCCCGCCACTGGATCGCCCCGCCACCGCCCGGACTCCGCCGCCGTATCCACTGGAACGCCTCGCTGCCGCCGTATGCACTGGAAGGACTCGCCGCCGCACGGACTGGAACGACTCGCCCCGCCACTGGCACCAGGTCGGTCAAAATAGACGTTGCGTCAAAGAGGAAATAATTTATGGGTATAATTAATTTGTTTGATGATGCAAATTAGCATTAATAATTAAGGGGTATGCGGCTTACAAACCCGCTAAGCATTGTGAAACATCGAATCTGATCGCAAAAGAATCGACGGTGGATGAAGCAGGAGCCTAGACTCTATGAAGCCTTAAATCCATGGAGCCTTATGTAATTTTCCTACACACACGTAAAGACTAGAATACTCCTAGGAGTATTCTAGCTACGCTGCTCCCAATTTTTCTAACCGTCCGATCCTCGATCTGGTTGCCACCATCCCACTACTCGCACTCTGTCTCCACTCTCACCAACCTACCCCGCTCCATTTCGCCTCCCCTACTAGCACCCCCAATCCTCCGCTTCTCGCCGGCGACCGCGCTCCCCCGATTCTGCTCGCCGGCGGCTGCGGTCGCCCCGATCAACTAGTCATGGCCGCGAGCTCCATCCTCCTGCCCGGCAGCCGTGCTCCCCCGCTTCTCCTCACCAGATATGGCGCTACCCTCGCCGATCTGCCTAGGAGCTAGGGAACGGTCATGGGAGCTGGCGGTGCCGCGGCTTCAGCGCTTTGAGGAGCCGGCGGCTTTAGATGGTGCAGGTGGTCGCCCTTCATCGGCGACGAGAAGGGGAAATCCCTCCCCACGCGCCACCTTCCCCGATTTGTAGATCGGCGGTTACTCCCTCCACTCCCCCAAGCTCGTTCGCCGGCGGCTTGCGCCCTCGAGCCCCAAGTGCTCTCTGCCGCTGCGCCCTTTGCCCCCAAGGTCGTCGCGGGGTTCGTCGGGCTCGTGACCACTGCGCTCGCTGTCTACATTTGCACCGCCTTCTACACCTTCACCCATTGAGGGCTCACCGAGGTGCTCTCCATCGTCCCCTATCTTGTTGCCAGGTCGTCCAAAAAATTGTTGCAATCAGAGCATGTGTTTTAGTGTTTGTGGCATGTGCAAATCATGTTAATCATTAGTAAAGTGCTTAACAATTAGTAATGTTGCAACTCATTGCCAATCAATCATTACCGATTAAAAGGATGATCTAGTTGTGTGTGTAGTAAATTGTTCTTGATCAATGCAGTAAAGATTTGTGTTGGCTTGTGAAGCTATTTGATTTTGTTTCTTTGTCGCGTAATCTAAAATGCAACTGTCGTTTTATGATTTGTGACATAATAGGTTTTATTTTTTGAAGAATGGAACGGGTACATGTATATTTATTTGGTGGTAATTGCGTTGGGAGGTAGCTTGTCCTTCATTTTTGCAAGGACATATAGGTCTGCTGTTGGTAATTGGTATGACCAACTAAGAATCTGATATTTGCAGAAGACAGGTCACGTCTTAGCTCTAGGTGCCTATGTACCAATTTTACTTTATCAAAATTGTAGGATGTGGCTAGTTTCTACGATGGCAATAAAAGTATGATGAGATTCTTTCATCTTGGCTTCAGATTTCTTGATATTGTATTTTGTACAATGGAAGAACTAGCTAGAAACATTTGTTCATATGTCCCGTAGATTATAACATTTAATACGTTTGCATATGCTTCGGATATAACACCATCAATCCATAGTATTACTTGTGGGCCATGGTACATTTGGTGGTAAATAAACATTTTCTAATTATTTATGAAAGAATTATATATGTGTAGTAAAGCATCTGTCTGTCTGGATTAGGACTAGGGTCCTTATGCTGTTCTAAGAATCTAAGTCAACTGAAATCACTATGAAATTACCTGTGATCAGTAAAGCATCTTTATGTGATCTGTAAAACAGCTTTATGTTGCGTAGAAATTTTTCATGGCATCTGCAGTAAAGTGTGGTATGACTATGTGTAGGTAACCATGGAAATATCTTTTTTCATGCACTTGGCTGCATTAGAAATATCTTTTTTCATGCACTTGTCTGCTGCATTAGAAATGTATGTTTTTTCAAGAAAGATTGGACTCTGTACATCATTTGTAAGTTGCATAAAAGTATCGAAATCTTCGACGCATGAGAACGTGATCCCAAGCAATAATGCCTTTCAATTCCCCCTACTTTACTATATAGTATGACTTACTTTTCTATACTGTGTATATGATTTTTTTTCATGCTCTGTTTTTGGTTTTCTAACATTGATACCTTTTGCTTGTTTGGTTTAGTAAAGCTTCCTTCTATTATGTAGTAACAACATTCCATTAGGACTGTAAATTTTTTTTTTACATGTGAATTTATTTATACATGCTCTGTTTTCTGGGTTTCTTAAAATTCCTTCCTATTGGTTGTTTGGATTTAGTAAAGCTTCTCATAGTAATATCATTTCATCAGGGCTGTAAAGTAGTGAATATTTGCTTCATTTAGGCTGTTACTGTTTTATTTTCATATTTTTGTATGGTTGATGTGTGTTGTTTTAGTTTTGCTTTTTGAACCAAGGTTATGTCTTCATTTTACAATGTGAAAGATTAATGTACCTTTTTTCAATGTGAATTTTTGTTTATCAATGCTCTGTTTTTGGGTTTCTAAAATTCCCTCATATTGCTTGTTTGGGTTACTAAAGTTTATTTCTGTTATGTAGTAATAGCATTTCGTTAGCACTATAAAGTAATGGTGTTTGGGTTAGTAAAGCATCTTTCTGTTATGCATTAATTATTATTTTTTATGTGCAGATCAATAAATTGTACGCCACCATTGTGTGAATTTGTCCTGCTTCACCAAATTTTACCAAATGGGCGTTTTATGTTCATGCATATGCAGAAACAGAAGAAGGTAAATGATTGTGTGATTCATGTGATGCAGTATATGTAGCTGTGAGATGGCATGTCTCTACACACATAAGTGCCAACATAGTTAGTAAAGATACTATACAAATTAGAGTAAAGATCATATCATCTTTTATTAAAGGATGCTAATTTTCAGTAATATCTTTTTTTTGTCTTTCCCTATCATGCAGAGGGACACTCTGTGGTACCAACAACACTATGCATTCCACTTAGTTCTCCATCCAGTGAATGGCCTCAGACGGAAGATGATTTCCATCAAGAAATTAGGAAAGAAATTAGGAAAGTGAGGCAGGCTATGTTTGCTAAGTGAGGGTAGTTTGGGAGGGACCAACTAACTGTGCTACAATAGGGAGAGAGTAGCAATCCTTTCGCAAACTATGAGAAGTTCTGTAAATATTATGATCTACTGGCATGACCCTTTCATTTCTTTTAGAACTTCTTCCTGTAATGACTTTGATTTGACATGCTGCACTGAAATGGGGAGGTTTCAGTAGCCTTCTTTTTCGCAAACAAAATGAATGTGGGTGAGAATGAAATGTTTTCTTATTTGCAAAAGAACAATGTTTGCCATGTTTTATCGTCCTTATTTTTATCCATCTTTTCTTGCAAACGACATCGTTTTCGTGTATGAAAATATCAAGATATGGATGATCGCTGCAGAAAAATATTGTAGCTTACAACTCAGGTGGCCTATGTAGTAAAAAAGGTCTATGTAGTAAAACATCATATAATTATACAATCAAGAATAAGCATAATATCACCAGGGACACTGCAGAAAAATACCGTAGCTTATGTAGTAAAACTCAGGCGGCCTATCTAGTAAAGCATCATATAATTATAATTGTATGTAGTTCAAGCTAGCATAAGCATAATATTACTGGGGACACTGTAGAGAAATATTGTAACATATGCAGTAAATCTTAGGCGGCCTATGTAGTAAAGCACTCATATAATTATACAGTTCAAGCATAAGCATAATATCACAGGGGACATCACTCTGGCGCCCTATGAAGTAAAGCATCATATAATTATACGTAGTTCAAGCATAGCATCACTGTGTTTTGTGGTAAAGTGTTCTTTAACAAGTTTTTTTCTTTTTGTGTTTCGTTCGATCAGTAAAGCATATGTTTTTTGGTTAGTAAATAATCATTTTTCATATGTTTCTATGAAAATGTGTTGATTATTTTTTTTTTCTACTCAATCAATGTTGCAGCTTGTTTTTTTATATTTTTCCACAAAAATGAAGCAACACGTAGCTTTATGTAGCAAAATTATGTAACTTATGTATTAGAACTCCATCACATTTTTTTTGTAGAAAAATTTTGTACAAAAATAACTCACAACACGTAATTGTTACGAATCAATAAAAAACATCACTATCTCTCTTGCAAAAAAACTCAAAGTTTTTGTAGTAACACACCTTCACGAATAATGGTAAAGTGTTTCTTCCTTTTCATATTTCCCGGCTATTCTCACATCTGTACCAAAATATGGTTCCACATATTCATGATTCAAAGCTAGTAAAGAAACATTACAAGTACCAGTAAAACAATGTGATTTTTGTAGTAAAGTTTTTAAAAATTATTTAGCAATGACTGCATAACTTTGTGGTAAAGTTATAACAAATTTTTTTTGGTAAAGACGTCATGTTTTCACCAAAGCAAGTGTATAATGTTCAATTACTGTAGTAAAGCTCATTTGGTACGTATGCAAGGACCTTAGAGTCTTGTAGTAAAGTAAGAATTGCGGTCAAATTTATTTAGCAGAAGCACTAACATCAAGGGAACTTTGGTTCGTGATATATCACTCTTTCAGATTTGCCAACATCAACAATTTCATCTATGATTTCCAGCAAAACCTCATCATCAACCTGAGTAATTGGGGTTGGTTTAGACATGCTTGGCGAACTAGGCAATCAGATTTGATGTTGTGGTAAAGGAGCCCGTAGATCCATCCGCTTGTCGTTGATTCGCTGCTCGAGGCGCACAACGCCGGCGCACTGCTCCCGCCCGATGCGCTGCTCCTGCATCTCGTTGCCGACATGGTCATGCGCGTCGCCTTGCCACGCTCTTGTCGCTAGGGTCCCGCGCGCCGCTCCAGTGCCCGTTGCCGCTGAAACCCAGCGGGCCGCTCCCGCCGCCCGTCGCCGACGCCGCCCCTCGCGCTGCTCCTGTCGTCCATCGCCGGCGCGCTCCCGCATGCCGTGGGAAACTACATGCTAGAGGTGGTGTGGGGAGAACGTACGGGATGGGGTGGCCGCACGGTATTAGATTAGTGGGAGGGCGAAGGGGGAGATCAGATGGGTGGAGGGGAAGTGGGTGTATTATCGTTATAATACTCTTAGAAGTAACATATCTGTACTCGTTAAATTATGAAAAAACTAAAATTGAAGGATAAAGTAAGTAGCTAACAGTGAATGGAGAGGAAGAATAAAGTGAATGCAAATCACTCCGCTCACAAAGGCGAGCAGCCGAACCACTCGATGGAGAGGTGCACTGTAGTGCTTTGCCCAGTGAAGCCCACATGGGAGGAGGAGCACAGCGGCGCGGCATCGGGATGCATGAGCATGGCGGCGAGGGTGGCGCTGGCGGCGACAGGTGCGGTGGGGGAAGGTGAGGGCGGCGTGGCAAGGCGTCGACGATCGGCTGGCGGCGATGGGGGAAGACGAGACGGCGCGCCGGGATGGAGGCGGGTGGGGAACGGCGGGGTGGATGGCGATTGGCTTCGGCAGCGGGGATGGTTCTTCGCCCGGGGAACAACCCATCTATTTTCTAGCCGAGCCAATTGCTGGATGTTTCTTCGCCTGGGAGCCGAGCCGAGTAGCCATAACTTCATGCGTGGCGTTTTCGATAACAGTCTAGGCACTAGCTTCAACAATAGCCCATTTTGTCCGTGTCAAAGGACGTATTCCTCTCGTTACGATCGATGCTTTGCACGTAACAGTATATTAGCTTATGAACTGTTTTTGCCATTCTTCTCACTGCTCTGCCACTTTGAAGGACTGGAGGAGCCTGTGATCCTATTACCATGCATGCCAAAAATATTTTATTAGGAGTATAATATTATGCTCTATCATTGAGCAAAAAAAAACATAAAATGATGCTGAAAAAGTATCAGACATGTACGTCCGCATTGCAATACATATGGAACAATATTCCAACATTTTGCCCTTCTGTTTAGCATCAGTTGCTCCCAGCCTTTTGCACATTTTCTGCATATATACTCATTGAAATACCATATGTTAGCATTACTTTTCTTCGCAATAAAAGAATGGAACAACTGCAGAACACAATGAGAAGGTAACACATCTCTTGCAAGAATAGAAATGCACACCCGGCCCCTGCAGATAAACTGTCAGCCCTCATTTTTATACTTACCAGAGAGCCGCTGTTAACATGCAATGAATCAGTACACTAGTGCGTGTGATACATAGCCGAGTATTATTCATACATATGTTTCATTGTTCGAAATATTATATACCTGGTTGCATGTCGCAGGCTTAATAATAAATATGCCAAGAGACCATACAACTGATATAAAGAAATTATCAGAGTCAGCGGAACATAAGATCATCCAAAGAATTCTCCAACGGCTATGCATTCATGCAAGTGACTGGAGTAACCCTAAACCGCATCATGACCATCGTAGCCCTGATCATCTTCTTCATGGCACTCGTATGAATCCTCTACTTATCTTTCATCTAAAAGAGTGGAAGCATGCGAGGTCAGCGTTATCCAAAAGCTGGCTAGTTAACACCCCTCCTAATGCACTTAATGATAAAGGCTTCAAGATGAGGTAAGGGGTTCTTTTATTTGCGTAAAGCCAGTTTTTAAGATAAGTTTAAATTACCCTATCTAGCTCATTAGTTTACTGTTCATATTAAAGCAACAAGGGGTTCAACACTGCATTAACCACAATGCTAACAACCAGAACACCAACCGACAGACCTTACCAACTAACTCCATGTCGACCAATCCGAACGGACCAACCATAATCAACCTTGATCTCAACCAACCCAAACTTAGCATAGACCCATCCTACTTCCAACACCCACCATCTTTCCGGGATTGGCGTCCCGTTGTAGACCACACCTGCCATAAATGCTCGCTTCGACCTAGGAGGTTGCTAGTCCCACCTAGTCTAACGTTGCCATTCTGGGGATGTGTGGCGACGACCAGTTCCGGTCTTGTCCAGGAGTGGTCCCAGGGGGCCTCCGTAGAGCACACACCGTTGGCAACCCACACCTGTAAACCGCACGATGGCCACGCGCTGTGTTGGAACCATCCTTTTGATGGCAGCGATCCCCCCGCTACGTGTGTTCTTCCGCGCTCCTCCTGGGTAAGCCCTTTGCTAAACCCAGCACCAAGACATATTCCTGCCCTGAGTATTATCCTTCTCACTTCTTACCCTGCGCGATGGTCGCGCATTGTGTTGGAAACATCCTTTGATGGCAGGGATCCCCCCGCTACGCGTGTGCTTCTGCGCTCCTCCTGGGTAATACCCAGCACAAAGGCATCCCGAGCCTTGATAAATTTTATTCCTCAATCATATGCACATTATTTCTCCCATGGGACAATTCATAACCAACAAGGTTATCATCACAAACCAAATTCCACCTCGTATAACTTCGTATAATGTATGCTATACGAAGTTATTACGGATGTCGTGTTTTTGACACAACCATGCCAACATATAACATCAAGCCTAGCACTCGACTAATCAGCCCTAACTGTCATATGTCATCAATTTAAATGAATGAATGAGTGATCGGTGAATATCGGTTCACCGTTCCATGGCTGTATGCCAGAAGATTTATTTGGACCTAAGCATGTCTAAGCAAATTTTACCCAGTAGGTTGGGTTAAAGTTGTTACCATACTAGACTTAGGATAATGAAGGATTATGACAGTCAAAGCAGTCATGTAGGGCAGTCAAGTTACAAGGAATAGGCCATGTGTATAACATGATTAACAATTTGGCAGATCATATAGCATGCAGTACTTTCATAATCAAACAACATAGTTTTGGAAATCTAGGAATAGACATGAGCAATGGCATGTTAACTCGCACTAGGGGAAGTCGCAGTCTCTCCCTAATACAAGTAAACACTAAAAGAGTAAGTGTTAACTCGCCTTTTTCCGGTAGGCATTACTCTTCGGCGTCACTGAACCTTCCCTCGGGACCGTTTATGTCTATTACAGATAAACTCCAGTAAATGACCAGCGGTGCAGTAAAGACTTTGATGCATGAATGCAGCTACGCTTTCATTCGACGACCCTATTTTACCTTAAGGAAGATCGTATCGACGGTTTGACAAAATGACATGCCATGCATGATCTCGCAATGAGAATTGATTCTGTTTACCTTAGTAATATTAGTAGAACCCTAGATAATAACCCCAAAACAAGATATGTAGTTTCATGGTGCTCAATTGCATCTTTAAGATCTTATAAGGACATGTGATAAAGGTAAAGGTCCCAAATATCTCCTCTTTAGTATATTGTATGGTGAGGGCGGTGTTTGTATATTATTTCTAGGTCCAAAGATTTATTCTAAGTCCAAATGTTATTTCATGTCTAAAGAGGTTTCCTCGAGTTTTTAATAAACCACGTACTATTTTACTTAATGGGGCTCTCGTCTATTATTAGCATACTCGGGACTATTTAACCTTTCTATGGTTTCTAACATTCCTTTTGGGTTTATAAGAGTATATTATATTTTATATCATTCTCCCACATTTTTCCCAACTTAGTTTCTAATTTTATTAACAAGCAATTCATTTTGGTCCATTTTCTATATAGGAAAGTACTCTGGAAGTTTACTAATTACTTAATCAGAGAAAACCTATAAGGTCTGTAATAGGCTCTAGTATTTATCATGAATTTTCTAGGAATTTAGGAGGTGTTTATAGGTTTTAAATAAATTATGAAATCCTATTGTAAAATAAGAAAAAGGCTGCCATTAGGCTTACTACAATTTTATTATTCCATTTTCCCACTTCACTACTTATTGTGATATTATTCCTAGGTATCAAACCCTCTGTAGTATGTGTGCTCAAAATTTTATAATTTTTGGTAGTCGTTTGCTATTTTAAATAAATCTCACAAACATGCTATTGCACATGAAATAACGAATTTCGGGTGTTAATTGCCAAATCCGGCTGTGGGCTGGCCTTGGGCCGGAGTTGGGCTGAACGTGCCTTGAGGTGAGGACGGAAGGCTTAACAGAAGACGTATTTTAGAGATTCACGTCTCCACTTATTGACAAGTGGGACCAAAGGCCCACAAGTCAGCCACACCATGGATGAAAACAAGGGCGACTAAGGATGGGGCCACATGTCATACATGCAGTTGTTGCTAATTGTTGTTTGCTACCAATTTCCCTACAGTAGTCTTCGTCTACCCCCGTTCCTTCCCTGTACCACAGCCATGGATGCTCGGGGGAGCTCAGCTAGGCGGCGACCGAAGGCATGGCGGCATGGGAAAAGGGCTAAAACGGAACCGGGGCACCGAGCCGCATCCACTGGTGCCCAAGGTTCGGCGAACGGCATTATTGTAAATTGATTAGCACATTATTGTAAATTGATTAGCACGTTATTGTAAAGTTCATTATTGTAAATTTACTATAATTTGAACTAAGCAACATCCTAATAAATACATTCCTTCTGAGCTATAGTAAACGTTGCTTCCCAACTACAGTAAACCATTTTACAGAAAAATATTTTTTTACTCCGGCAAATAGGTTTTACTATTGTAAATTGATTAGCACTTTATTGTAAATTGATTAGCATGTTATTGTAAAGTTCATTATTGTAAATTTACTATAATTTGAACTAAGCAACATCCTAGTAAATGCATTCCTTCTGAGCTATAGTAAACGTTTCTTCCCAAATATAGTAAACCATTTTACAGAAAAATATTTTTTTTACTCCGACAAATAGATTTTACTATTTTTTGTATTATAGTAAATTGGAGTAACAGTTATAGTAAACCAAAATTTATTTGGCAAGACCGGACTAGTTTTGTTGAAAAAAATGTAAACAACACGTATGTGAAAACAGTTCATCAATCGAAGCTCGCAATCAACGGAAAAAGTAGAAATAAGAAGGATAATTCACATAATTAATGCACCATATGCTTGCACTAGGGAAGCAAACTGACCAAATTTTTATCAGCGTTTACTATAATTTGAGGGCACGTTTACAATAATGTATACGCAAGTTTACTATAATTTTTCTGACGGAACCTGCGCTCGTGGGGAGGGTGGGAGGCACCTTTGGGGAGGAGAGGGAGGGTGGAGGGACACGTGGCAAGCTCTAAACATGGGAGTAGCTTTTGGAAAAGTTTCAAAATTAGGGTGTTACATGCACACATGCTTCCCCGTGCATGTATATGTACACATATTTCTTCAAATGGTCGTAGCTCCTTCTTTGCATATCCTTTGACCCTACACACATGCACGAGCCAAATATCAAATCCAAAAACACCAAAAATCATTCTTTGCTCCAAATAACTTGTCCAAATGATCGAAAACTTATCTAAATTCAAACCCTTGCCAATATATCCATCACAAGACATCAACAAATCTAATCCTGCATGCGACAAGTGTTTGATAATTCATACTTGGGTCTGAACGTATGATGGAAATAGTCACATTCGTCCGTACACGATGAATCAAACAAGATAGTCATCCTGGCGCTTATCTTTTATATGGATACAGAAAAGTTACAAGGTCCAAACATTCATTACAATATTATTGATGACACATCAAAGGTACTAATATAGACATTTCCACATTACAAGCCATCTACATAAAGAAGAAGACTTTCTTCTAACACATAAAAATGTTGCCTTGACAAGTTCTCCTAACACGGTTTCCCCATGTCACAACAATTACAGTTGCAAACCCAACGCCAAATCTAGGTCCATCAAAGAGGAACAATATGATGTCTACTGATTTCTTCCCTGAATGGTATAGACCCACATTTGCTGTAATGTTGTTGCATTCATTGGACACCTGAAGTCTATACTCTATAGTGAAGGTCCTTGAGCAATGGGAAGGTGGGCATGCCCCCCCTTGAGATACTGCAGTTTATCATGTGTGTGAAATAGTTGGACGGATCAGAGGCGAAGCATTGTCCTGGGCTGCGGTGGCATGGAAAGGTAAGGATGAGCTCGAGATTCCGCATGTCAGGACAATTGCAATTGCAAATCCGACACCAAATCCCAGACCAGCAAAAAGGAACAGTATAATGTCTACTGATACCTTCTCCGACTGATGTAGCACCACATCTGGTGTCATGGTGTTGCATGCTTTGGACACTTGAAATCCACAGAGACCATTGTTCCCCAAAAATGAGAGAATAGAGAATGTCAAGAAGTGGGAAGACTCAGGTATTCTTCCCCCCAACTTGTTGTAGGATAGATTCAACATCGAAAGAAAGTCAAGTGATGCCAACTCCTGTGGAATCTCTCCTGAAAGATCATTCGAAGAGAGGTCTAATGACTCAAGTTGATGCAGCGCGCCAAGCTGAGATGGGATTGGTCCAGTGAGGGCATTATGTGACATGTTTACCCCACTGAGTAGAAGAAGGCCCCCAATTGACTCGGGAATAGCACCATGGAACGCATTATCCGAAACATCAATGACTACAATGGTCCTCAATATTTTAGAAAAAATGATATCAAATCCTTTGTATGTGATTACAGTGGTGAACTGGTATGTTTGACCAAGTAGATCATATTGATTTTCCATGACCAACGTCTCATTGACAGCTTTAGTCATCATGGATTTCATTGTCCTTAACCAGTCATTTCGTAATAATCCAGAGAAATTGTTTGAAGCCAAGTCAAAAATTCGAAGTTTTATAAACTCACAACTATTTTTATCTCCTGAAACAGAAGGCCCCACATTCCCGACAAACTTGTTGGACTTTAGAACAAGGACTTGAAGTTTAGGAAGCATACTCATCCAACATGGAAATGTATCATCAATATGATTATTCCCGATATCAAAAACCTCCAAGTCTTTGCAAGCAACTAGAGATCTAGGCAACTGTCCTTCAATCTGATTGTCACTGAAATCTAATGCCTCAAATGCACAATCTTGCTTTAGGCTATTTGGTAAACTTCCATGAAGCTGATTTCCTCTCAAATTTAATACATTCAGGCGGCTCATATCCTCCATTAAACAAGAAGGGATGGAGCCAAACAAATCATTATTGGAGAGATCAAGGAGCATAAGGCTTGTTGCTTCACAAATTGATGGTGGAATTTCTCCGGACAACTTGTTTCCAGAAGCCATGAGAAGGGAAATATTGCTTAAGTGAGAACCAAAATTGAACGGCATGGATGAGAATCGGTTGTTTGAGCAATCAAACAGTTGGGTCTGCGGTCCTGGTATAGGCATAGGCCCTTCAAATAGGTTACAACTGATATCAATAACAAACATATTAGCTGAAATGACAGAGCCATACCCTATACTACTACTAAATAGGTTGTGTGATAGGTTCATCAGGATGATCGAGTCAATCCAATTATCCCATGCCCACTGAGGTAGAGCACCATGGATGTGATTGTTTGAAAGGTCAAGAATTTCAACTGAGTGCATGTGCCTCAAGGCATCAGGGAGCTTGGAGACATTACAAGATGCTAGGCACAGAGTATCAAAATTTTCGATGGACGCCCATGAAGAATTATATTCCCCTTCTACTATGGATAGTTTGTTGTTTGAAAGTTTCAGCTTAAATAGGTTGGGCAATTTGAAGAATGAACTGAGTTCGATGGTACCAATGAAACTGTCGGAATGAAAATTTATGACTTCCAATTGAGTGAGATTAAAGAGATGCGGAGGAACTTGACCAGAAAAATTGCATGCATACAACTGTAAGCTAGTTAGGTTCTTGAGGTTACCTATGAAGGAAGGTACTTGGCCAGATAAGCCACAGTTTGAGAATTGCAAAGTTTCCAAAGAAGTTAAATTTGCGACCCAAGATGGCATTTCTCCTATTATACCAGCCCCAGAAACCTCTAATGCTGTTACCGATGTGAGCTCACCAATTGAAGAGGGAAGCTCTTGGTGAGAGTCAACTGCTGCAACACCTAATCTCTTCAAGGATTTGAGATTGCTTATAGAAGCCGGAATGGGACCAGAGAAGTTAGTGTTGCTACAAAGCAGTTCCGTCATAATACTATCTGATGAGAAATTGGGCGGCAGCAAACCGGACACTTTGAAATTATACCTAATATCAACAACTGTTAAGTTTTTGTTTTGGAAGATCCTCGCTGGGAACCGTCCCTCAAGGCTATTACAGGAAAGCCTAAGAGCACCGAGGGAAGGTAAATCAGCAAAGGACTCTAGGATTTGGCCATATAATTTGTTAGTATAATTTAGGTTGAGCTTGGTCAATGAGCGAATGGCTGACAAGGA
Organism: Raddia distichophylla; assembly: GCA_005191435.1. Classification (NCBI taxonomy): domain Eukaryota; kingdom Viridiplantae; phylum Streptophyta; class Magnoliopsida; order Poales; family Poaceae; genus Raddia; species Raddia distichophylla. The sequence goes on from SPJY01035639.1 coordinate 593,317, forward strand.
TCCACAGATCGGGGCATGGAGGTGGGTGTTGGGTAGGCTTTGGAGTGGAATTAGCAAAGGCATCGCACCACGCTGCCCCGTTGCCAGACAAGTCGACATTGCCTAGATAAAGCTTTTCCAGGCTACTAAGGTTGGCGACTAATGATGCAATGTCCGGCTCGACGACGGGCCACCGTCCTTCACCAAGTGGCAGAAAATAATCGTTGTCTCCCTCAACTAGATAGATCCAGTTAGAGAGGTCCAGGGCGACCAATTTGCTGAGCCGTCGTAACCCATCTGGTAACCTGCCCGCAAAGTCGGAGTAGGACAGGTTGAGGTGGATAAGCTCGGTGAGGCGCTCAAACCCAAGAGCCGGGAGCTGTGACTCGTGGAAGAGGCTGTTCCCGGCGAGGTCCAGGTACCTTAGGGAGGTGAGATCGAAAAGCGCCGGGTGGAGGTGGAGGCCGAGGTCGAGGGCGGCCGTCGACGGTGCCGCCGACGCCCTCCCAGCTGCAGCAGTCGGTGGTGCCGGCCCCGGCCCGCCACGACGCGAGGGTGCATGCGGAACCGTTGGTGAAGGAACGTCTCAGCCGGAGCAGCGCCGAGGCCTGGTCCGGCCGGCACGCGACTCTTGCTGGTGGTATGGCAGTATGGTTGCTGTAGGCGCCGACGCCGACGCCGACGGTGTAGGAGAGTAAGAGTTGGATCACATTAAGGAACAGGTGAACGAGCAAGTGCACCTGGTGGCGGTGGCGGTGGCGGTGGCTGCAACGGGAGATCATGTTTTTGAGAGCTTGAGATTCCTCCCGTTCCCCGGCCACTCTGTGGACTGTGGCCGCCTCCTATATATCCACACGCACACGGCACACGTACTTGTCTGATGACGTTCTCAAAAACGAAAATACACACACACACACCTACACCTACACGTTCATGAATCTAACTGGCTTTGCACGCCGTGCAACTCGCGGTAAATTTAGTAGTCCTGACGCGGCCCGCACGTCTTAGGTCGCGGTTGGTATCAGGCCCCTGCGTGCTTGACTCTAGGGACTAGGGAGTGTCGTACAACACTTGTGTTCATTTTGTTCAGGGCATACGTCTACACTCTACGCACTACACATTAAGACCATCCACATCAGGGCAAGGGCAGTTCCTTGTATTTTCGAGCCCCGAGGCGAAACATAAGTTGGGGCCTATATTAATTCAGTTCCTTGACCCACGCGTCACCCAGCTAGCTAACCCATCCACGCGTGCTCTCTGATGAGATAAGACATGCTTTCCTTTCAACTATTTAAAAAATGAGCCATTAGAAACGGTTCGGAACACCAACCCCTTCCAAAGCTTGGGCCTTTACAAACGGTTCAAGATACAAACCCTTCGTAGAACCCAATTTCTATAAGGGGTTGGTGTCCCAAACCGCTTTTTTTTTTTTGAAGGCACAGCAACGCTGGCATTCTGTATTAAGCAGGGGGAAAACTGTACAATGGGAAGAAATCCCAGGGAAAACAAAAGAAAGGAAAAAAAGAAGAAACACCACAGCGCAAAGCTGCGAAGAACACCACCACCGAGGCATAGCACAACACAGCCACTGAAGCAAACCACAACGTGACAACGATCAACTACAGAAAAAGGTACGACCGACAGCAACCAACAGTGACAAGACGGAAAACGACGCCTCCAACGAGGTAACGACGGTGAGAGACCGCCGTCGCCGCCTACCGCACCAAGCTTTCGCTCAACATGGAGTGCACAAAAACAGTAATGCCTCCAACAAGGGAACGTCTTCAGGACGACGGCATTACTGGCCCAAAAGGACAGGGTTTTCACCCCTTGCGCCCAACCATGTAAAACTCACACTGAGGCTGACGAAGGACACACCCAACCAAAGAGAAAATCGCCGGTCATGGAGCCAACCCCGGATCGCCGATGCACCGCCACAGCGCGACGACAGCCAGAGACGCCGCACCACTAGAGACCGCCAATTTAGGCAGAACAGGTCACCAAGGCATCGACCCCAGCCGCCGATGCACCAATCCTGCCAAACATCACCGGAAGCAGCAACGTGACAAGTCCTGGACAGCCAGCCGGCCGAAGAGGCCACCAAGGCACCGGGCACACCGAGCGAACCCAAACAGCCGATGTGCCACCTCAGCAAGACGACAGCAGATCAGAGATGCCGCACCACCAGAGACCGGCAACGTAGCCCGGATAGGCCACCAAGGCGCAAAACCTCCGTCGGCCGCCGATGCACCATCCCACCACATCGCCGGAGCTAGTAGCCACGGCGCCCGAACTGGTCAGCCAGCCGACCGAAGGGGCCACTGGCACCGGGCACACGGAGCCAACCCCGAAAAGCCGATGCAACATCACCACACGACGACCGCAGATCGAAGATGCCGCACCACCAGAGGCCGACAACAGAGCCCGCACAGGTCACCAAGGCGCCTACCACCCATCGGCCGTCGATGCACCATCCTGCCCCGTCGCCGGAGCTAGCAGCCGCGACGCCGGATCTGGGCAGCCAGCCGACGAAGAGGCCACCAAGGCATCAAGGCGGACCGGCGCCGAGACCAACACCGCCACGAGGCGCGCCGTGGCCGACTCGAACCACCTTTGCCAGATCAGGGCCACTGCCCCCGGATCCATACCACCGCCGCCGGATCCGCGCCGCCAAGCCGCGCCGCCGGCACCCCGCTCCACCGGCGTCGCGGCGGCCAGACCGCAACGCTGCTGCCCCGCGCAGCCGGCGCCAGGCCGCACCTCAACCGCCCCGCGCCGGCCCGGCCGCACCTCAGCCGTCCCGCACCGGCGCCGCTGACGCCCGCGCAGCCGCTGCCCCCGGGCCGACCCAGGCCTCGCCGCCGCCGGATCCGGCCACCTCGCCGCCGGATCTGGCCGCCGCGCCACCGGATCCGGCCTCCACGCTGCCGGCCTAGACCAGAGCAGCCGCGCGCGAGAGACGGGAGGAAGGAAAAGGGAGGAAAGGAGGAGGGGAAGGGATGGCCGGCGCCGGGCTAGGGTTCCGGTGGAGGGTTTGGAGGTGGGTTGGGGCGCCGCCCGTGTTGCCCAGCACAGGACGACTCGGGGGCCTCGTCGCTACTCTCAGGTGTCAACATGTAACATTATGGTTTGTCCCAAACCGCTTGTGAAAGTTCCACAAGCGGCCCTTTGTAGAAATTGGGTTTTAGAAGGGGTTTGTGTCCCCAACCGTTTGTAGAGGCCCCTCGTGGCTATTAAACAACTTGTAAGACACTATCACAAAGGGGTTTCTTTGGAACCCCTTATGATGTATCGCTTGTGATACTTGTTTTTATAGTAGTGATCACTCATATAAAACATATGATCTATCAGTTTTCTTTTTTTCCCTCCTACACGAGTGTTTTTAGTGGACATGATATCAGCAGAGTCCATAAAGAACTCTTACATGTCTAATTTGGAATTACAAAATAGCAATCAGCAACTAGGAAATTTGATTGGAACCTTACGTACGTAATTTGCCAATCAAATATAGTAAATACAAAACACGGACTGGAAGCTGATGAGGATATGAATTCGTGTCCCACCAGCATGGATCCCTCTGATGAGAAGTCTGATGGGGCCCACGCAAGTACCAGCGAACCAAGCCCACGTATCTTCCCCCCGAGCAACGCCCATGCTCGGAGAGCCCTTTTTAATACTCCGGTCCAATCTGTTGTGAGGCCCATGTGGATGTAATGGTGGGATTAGTCTTATATTGCTAGTTGAGACAGAGTTGTAGTAGCATATAATGCCTGTTGGAGCCAAACATAGCATCCCGGGTTAGCCCTTTTGGACGAAGCGAGGCCGAAAAGTCTAAGTGGGTGCTATGCATGCGTGGGCCCGCCCCGTAGGTGGGCTAGGCTCTAAGCGATTTTGGACAAGGGTGTTACTGATGGTATCAGAGCATCAACCCTCGCTGTGCGGTAGATCGTGTGCGGCAGATCGTGTGGGCTTAGTTGCGTGAGCATATTGCGCATGGCTTGTGTGGGCCCAAAGTGGTCACACAGCATGGCATATGGGTCGGCACTAAACGCACGGCCGTATACCGAGGGGGATCCTGGACATTTGCCACTTAGACGGTGTGCTGACGAGGGCGTCAGCCCATTAAGGGTGGGTGACAGTAATACTCCGGCACAATCTGTTGTGAGGCCCATGTGGGCCATGTGGATGTAATGGTGGGATTAGTCCTAATTGCTAGTTGAGACAGAGTTGTAGTAGCATATAATGTCTGTTGGAGCCAAACAATAGCACCCCGGGTTAGCCCTTTTGGACGAAGCGAGTCCGAAAAGTCTAAGTTGGTGCTATGCATATGTGGGCCAGCCCCGTAGGTGGGCTAGGCTCTAAGCCATTTTGGGTCAGGGTGTTACACCTTTCCCGAGCAGCGCTCTTGCTCGGGAGGATCCTCGCTGGCTCAATCGCAAGGTCAGCTGGGCTGAGTTGGACACGCGTCAACTCAAGGATGTGCTGACTCACCAATACCTGGACACTTGGCGCCATACGGAGATGCCCTTGCACCTACCTCATCTGACATGGACAAGAGAAGAATGAACCGTTCTCAATAGGATTTGACTCGAAACCACCCTGTTTGTCTCCTGCAGACACACAGGGTCCGAGCCGGCCTCCCTTGCGCGCTCCGTTTGGCGCCTGGGGGGCGAGCCTGGCAAGGTGGCCATTCGCAGGGCCCATATGTCGTCAGCAGCACAGAGTTCACCGCAAGCCACCTGTATGCACCATGTAAGCCTATAAAAGCATCCTTCGTGCGAACAATAGGAGAGGACGAATTCCCGCATACACACACCCCCAAGCTGAGGGTTCAACGCCTCCTCGGCGAGCTCTCACGGCTTCTTTGCTAGGCTTAGCCATTTTAAGCCCCTGCATCGCTGGAGCGCTGGCTGCAGCAGCACTCTTGCAGCTCCTCCATTCGCAATGGAGAAACCACCGCTGGATTAGGGTTGTTACCCCACGTGTCGGGGGGCTCGAACCAGGATAACTCGCTCGTGTTTTGCTCTTTTTTCTCTTTTGTCTTGCAAGCGCCGTCTTCCCCCCTGCCGTAGCGTCCGCGGCTCCGAATAGGCAGCCGAAACGCGAGAGCTCTCCACCTCCTCTACCACAAATCTCTGCTCCGTCCGGCGCCTCGGGGGACCCCCCGGTCGCCCAGGAGCCGACAGTTGGCGCTGTCCGTGGGGGAGCTTCAACTGAAGAGCTACTGTGAGGAAGAACCGGCGACATGGCAGGAGATGAAGGTCTCAAAGACCTTCGCTTCGACGACCTCGACGACATGTGAGAAGTCTTCGTGTTCGACTCCGTCCCCCCTCCCCAACGGTCCGCCTCTACAGGTGCTGGATCAGAGGGCCGACGCTCCATAGTTGCCCCTATGGACACGGAGGAGTACGCGGCTGACGCCCCCTCCGGGCAGTTCCTCTTCCGAGATCTGCCAGGCGCAGACCCAAAGACTTTCTTTGCCCAGGACTAGCCTGGCGAAGGCAGCTCCACGCCGTGCCCCCTCCATCTCTCCGGAGGCGTGGCGGCCATGGAGGCTGAAGATCCCTCCGTTGGCGATAACGCCATGACGCCCTCGCGGGCCACGGAGGACCAAGTTATCGTCGTTGGCGTGATCGAGGTGCACGTGGCCGAGGAGGGAGACTAAGATCAAGACCGAAACAGGCCTCCACTCCCCATTGTACCACGACGGGGGAGGTGTCATGGACAACCCGCTCGATGCAGCGCGGGGTTGGCTCACAACCTCCCTGCAGAACGCACAGGCCGCTGACGCCGGTGCGGCCGGCACCAGCGCCGTCGCATTCGTGCGTGTGTCACCAGCCGCCGGCGCCACGGCCCTAGCGCAACCTGCCATTTCCGAATGAAGATAGCTCAAGGCTATGGCGACAGTCATACGTAATATGGACACCAACCTAGCCTTTGGCTGCTCAGCCCGAAGTTGGGGCGGTCCTGGCCGAACGCCTCGACTTGCTGGCAACGAGTCTCTCAGTCTTGCAGATCGAGACAAGCACTAGCCGCGTCGTGCGCAGGCATCGGGAGGCTCCCGATGACCATGGGCGGCCCAGGCAAGCCTGTGAGCGCCCGCGTCGCCATGCGAGGGAAGAAGAACCCCCGCGCGTGGCCGAAAGGCGCGAAGGATGCGCCCACCATCAACATTGATCACCCAGTAGGGGTGATAGCTACGCTTCCCCATGACCCTCCGCGCGGCGCCATGAGGGGTCCCTATAGCCTCTAGGGCCGCATGGAGAAGGAGAAGAAGCCGTGGCATTGACGGGGGATGCACCGAGGGGTGCTTGGCCTTCTCCCGGGCCCTGCGTGAGGCCCCATGGCCCTAAAGGTTCAAACCCGGGCCCATCAAACACTTCAACGGGAAGCAAAATCTCCGTGAGTTCCTTATCATCTAACGCATCGCCATCTCAGCGGCGGACGGAGACGAAGACACCATGGTCAGGTACCTCCCAACAGTACTTGACGGAGTAGGCCGTACCTGGTTGTTCAACCAGAAGGAGGGCTCCATACAGCGTTGGCGCAAGGCTGGCCGGCTGGGGCGTCGGCGCAGGGCTGGCGTGGGGCGACGTCGCTGGGGCGCTGGGCGTCGGGCAGGGCTGGTGCGGGGGCGGCGCAGGGCTGGCGCGTCGGCGCAGGGCTAAGGCTAGGCGCTGGGCGTCGGGTCGTCGGCAGCGGGCAACGGCTGGCGCGGGGCGGCGAAGGCGCAGGGCTAGCGCGGGGCCGGCATGGGGCGGCGTCGGCGGCTCGGCGCAGGAGGAGGGGCTGGTGGGCGGCGGCAGCCCAGTCGGCAGCGGGCAGCGGCTGGCGTGGGACGGCGTCGGCGCAGGGCTGGCGCGGGGCAGGCGCGGGGCGGCGTCGGCGGCTCGGTGCAGGAGAAGGGCTGGAGGGCGGCGGCCGCCCAAGGACAGGAGGGGGCCGGGGGCGAGTTAGCAGGAGGAGGCAGGAGGCTGGCCGCTGGCCAAGTTGAAATCGATCCCTAAGTGGCTAAGTCCCCAACTCCTCAAGCATTGGGGCTGAAATACAAATGGGCCTTGGGCTGGAATATACATGGCATTGGGAATATACGGGGGCCCGCGGGGAACGGGGACGGGGGACGGTGAACCATCCCCGTCCCCGCCAGACCCGACGGGGACTAATTTTTTACCATTTCATCCCCCGTGGGGGGCTAAATTACTACCATCCCCGTCCCCTAATAGGGGAATTCCCCGGGGGAATTGGGGATCGGGTCCCCATTGTCATCCCTAGTGGTCCCCGTCCATCCATTCTGGACGCCATGTGAGGTACTGTTTGGCGGTAAGGTACTCGCGGGCTGCTGCTTTCTTGGTCATCTTTCTGCCCCTCTTCCTGTAGTGCTTCATCACCGCATCTACACGGGTAAGCCTGAGGGCCTCCTTCACGAGCTTTATAGCCATCCTGTCGATGACCCGATTAGCCCGGGTGTACTCTTCGCCGTCGTCAACGCCAGGGGGAAGCCGATACCTCACCTGAAACAAAAACAGAGACATGATTAAATAAGTGCATGAATGTGCAAAGTGTAATCACGGAACATTGACAATAATAGATGAATAATATTTTACCCAGAACTCGTCGACGACCGCCTCAGCGACAGATCCTCCTTGGTCGAACCCCAAGTAGCCGTACTAATTTTCATTACTAATTAACAATCCTAATTAACAACAGTAATTAACATGCACTAATGTCGTCGGTACACAAAATGCCGACGACATAGCTACTACACAAAAAAAATACATGGCGCGGGAGTACCTCGGATACCGATGGGTGGAGGAGGACGAAGGAGAAGGACTGGGGGTGGGAGGGCTCGGGAAGAAGGAGGGCTCGCAAATAACATGCATCGAAATAGAAAGATTTGTGGTTAGCGCACATACCTTTCTCCTATTGCAATGCGAACAATGGTCCTCTCCTCTAGTGTGTTGGGAGCCGTTTTCAATTTGCTCCGCCCCCGGTGTCTCCTGGAGCTCGCAGACCCCGCAGAGTCAAAGGCCTCCCACTCATCCTCCTCCTCGGGCTCCACCTGCGCCTCCTGCAACCCCCGCTCCTCCTCACTAAGCATCCCCCGCCAGTCCATCTCCTTGTTGGTCTCCGAACCCGTGTCCTCCAGCCCACTCCCCTCCAAGCTTGTCGAATCCTCGTAGTCCTCGTCTGGCAAGCCCGCATTGTCATCATCGGGGGCCAGAACAAGGGGCCTCCTCCTGCTAGTACCTGTTATGGGCACATGATAAATGTGTATGAGACTAGATATATATTAAGTGTAGTACCTGCTCTAGGCACCGATGACGCACCCTCCTGGTGTGAAGCGGTGGCCGGCACCTCGACAAGCTGCAGCTGTGGGTCGGTGGCGTCCACGTCAGCAGCCTCCTCGTGGTGTGGGTCGGTGGCGTCCACGTCGGCAGCCTCCTCCTGCTGTGGAGAGGCGGCCGCCGCCGCCTTGGAAGGCCCCTCGTCCTGTCGACGCCTCGAGCCGCTCTTCCCAAAGAGGCTCTTAGGGCCTTTCTTCACCGTCTCCAAAGCCTTCTTCAAACGACCTGACATCCTGCAAATGACAAAGATATATGTATGAGACTAGGTAATAAAATAAATAACAATGATATAAATTTGTAATGCTATATATAAATGATCCACCTATAAAATTGAATCCCTCAAAAATCTTCGGCTTCTTCCTCTTCCTCTTCCTCAAAAATCTTCAACTTCTTCCTCTTCCTCTTCCTGTTCCTCCTCCTCCTCATCAATTTCTTTCTCTTCCTTATTGTCCTCTTCTATTTCTTCCTTTTCCTCATTGTCCTCTTCATTTTCTTATATTTCCTCTTCTATTAGCACATCCCCAATATCAACAACTAACTCCCCTGTTAATTCGTGTTCTTGGAATGGTCTGATGTCTATGTTTGGCTCGTAGTTTTCTTCCGTGAGGGCGTCCAATCCGCCAACTGGATGACATTTACGGACAATCCACCAATTTTTATATTTAGGGTGGGCGTACGGCAGATAGAACACTAGCTCAACTTGTTCGGGGAGAATGAACATGTCGGACCTTTGATAAATGTGCTTATGATTGATTTCAACTAGTCCTAATTCAGGGGTACACCGCACCCCACTCTCCAGATCGAACCATCTGCACCGAAACAGCACGATCGAAAGTTGGTTCTTGCCGCCTTCATAACATATTTCGAGGATCTCCTCGATGACACCATAGTACTCAACGTCTGGACCACCTAAGGGGTTTGTGACATAACCGACGATGCCGCTATTCACCATGGTTGCATTTGGGCGGGCTGACTCCACCGCTTTAGACCGATATCGATACCCATGGCAATCATAGCATCTATGAACCTTGATTGTACGATTGCATCCACGTGACATTTGACGGAGATCATTGTGCACACTAGAATGTCTTTGACACTGCAGGACAAACATGCACAAAAAGATTCAATACAAAATGTACTGTTGAGTAAGGTAATTGTACGGTGTGTTGTTAGATACACAACTTACGTGGTAAAAGAATCATGTAAGAAAGTTAGGATGGTCTTGTCCACGCCCTCGTCGTTTGAGATTGTCAATTTGTTTCGACGAGGGTTCACCTGGTTTTTTCCACTCTTCTTAAATAAATTGACTACAAGAGTACGTGTTTCATTAGTTCATTTGAAATATAATTATAAGTTTTTGACTTAAGTGAGAAATGTCTTCACTTACTCGATGTACACGGTCGTTTCATCCATGCTGTCGTACACATACAGCTGGATCATAAGTTTTTCATCTTCACCCAAATGACGTGTTGAGCTTTTGCCAACGCTACATCCAGCTTGGTCATTGAACACGTCAAGGTCGGAAGTACTTATATGACGTGCCTTCTTATACCTCGGTTGCGGCACATGGACATTGTTCTTTGTCGCAAAGTACTTATCCATAAAATATGCGATCTCCTGGGTCAACCCAGTTTGGGCAATACTTCATTCGACTCGTGGTTTGTTCTTCACTTTCAAACCGAGATTTTTCATCATCCGTTCAACAGGATACATCCATCTGTACTGTGCAGGGCCCCCTAGTTTTGCTTCGTATGGCAAGTGCACAATAGATGTTGCATGCAATTGAAAAAACCAGGGACATATATCTTCTCCAGCTTTCCGACAATAACAACGATCTCCTTCTCCAATTCCTCCATCCTCGAGGGAGACGGTGCGGCAGGCGGCGGCGCGGCGCGGTAGGCGGCCGGCGGCGGCGCGGGCTGTGGCTCGTGCGCTAAGTGCTAGGGCACTTAGCGCACGGGCCACTTCTTTTTTAAATAGAAGATCAATGTCGGTGGTCTCAGCCGCCGACATAGGTTGAACAAACCGCCGACACTGAATAAATAAAGAGGTCTTTAATTTGTGGAGCCATTCAGTCAGTGACATAAACCAATGTCGGGGGCCTTACAGTTTGCCGCCGATATTCCATCGCAATGTCGGCGGCCAAAACCATGCTGACCACATTGCTTCATCAGTGTCAGCGGCCAAAGCTCAGGCCGCCGACACAGTTCCTCCCCCCCAAGCCCGACATCTCTCCCCGGCCCTCCTAGGGCCCACGGGGTCTTGATACGTGCCAAGTGACTTCCTAGGTCATGCTATTAGCATAAGAACTCATTGGACCGAGGAGTGCCGTCTCGGGTCGACCTCTAACGCAAGTTCCTTTATAACCTTAACGTCGTATCAGCTTTCAGGCTCGATCGCCTAACTGTTCGAAAGGAACTGGCCGTACAACTCAAGCCGAGACGCTAGGTGCCAAGTGGCTTCCTAGGTCATGCTACTGGCATAAGGCCTCATCGGACCGGGAGTGCTCTCTCGGCTCGAGCGATAGGGCGACTTCCTGTGTAACCTTAACGTCGTATCGGGACGTTACGGGCTCGATCGGCTTATGGTTCCAAAGGAAGTCGCCGTAGACGTCGACCCGAGACGGGACTCCACGGTCCAATGAAGCCTCATGCCAAAAGCGTGACGTAGGAAGCCACTTGGGACCTAGGCTACACCCCGTGGGCCCGGGGGAGTGCCGAAGAGAAGACGGGCTTAAGGGGGGAGGGTCTGTATCGGCGGCCAGATCATTGGCCGCCGTGACAAACGGATCAATGTCGGCGGCCTTACATCTAGCCACCTACATTGTTCTGGTCAATGTCGGCAGCTAACGCGGTGATCGCCGAGACAGACCCTCCACCCTCAAGCCCATACTCTCCATGCCCCTCCCCCGGGCCCACGGCGGTCTTTGCTAGCTGCAAAATGCCTTCCTAAGTCATGGAATTGACATGAGGCCTTGTTGCCCTGGGGAGTACCGTCTCGACTCGAGCTGTACGGCGACTTTCTTTGTAACCTTAACGTTGTATCGGCTTTCATACTCGATCGGCTAATGGTTCCAAAGGAAGTTGCCATAGAGGTTGACCCGAGAAGGGACTCCATGGTCTAATGAGGACTCATGCCAAAAGCATGACGTAGGAAGCCACTTGGCACCTAGCCTACACCCCGTGCGCCCGGGGGAAAGACGGAGAGAAGGCGGGCTTAAGGGGGGGAGGGTCTGTATCGGCGGCTGAAATAATGGCCGCCGACACTAGTACATATATATCGGCGGTTTAGCGGCGGTCTAGAGAACGGCCGACGACACAGATTAATTTGTATCGGCGGTGGCCTCTTTGGCTGTCGTGATGGATAATTCAATGTCGGCGGCATTATCTCTAGCCGCCTACATTGTATTGGTCAATGTCGGCGGCACACTCTTTGGCCGCCGACACAGGCCCTCCACCCTCCAGGCCATACTCTCCATGCCCCTCCCCCGGGCCCACGGCTTTGCTAGCGGCAAGATGCCTTCCTAAGTCATGGAATTGGCATGAGGCCTTGTTGCCCTGGGGAGTGCCGTCTCGGCTCGAGCTCTACGGCGCATTCCTTTCAAACCCTCACGACGTGATGGCTTTCGTGCTAGAGCGGTTTACGGTCCCAAAGGAACTCGCCATATAGAGGTCGACCCAACACGGCAATCCCCGGGCCAATGAGGCCTCATGCCAACAGCATTACCTAGGAAGCCACTTGGCACCTAGCCTAGACCCATGGGCCCGGGTGAGGGCGAAATAGAAGGCCGGCTTGAGTGGGAGGGTCTATGTCAGCGGCCACAATAAATACCGCCGATGGTGATGGACCTATATCGGCGGTAGAACAACTGGCCGCCGACATAGACTCTATCAGAAACATACACAAAACTGTGGAGCCTATACGTGTTGAATAAACAAATTTGCTCACTTGGTTATCAGCGCGCGGCGCGGCGCATGCTCCCTGCAGGTCGTGGGTTCGAGCACCGCCGCGCCCCCTGATTTTTTTATTTTATCTATGTCGGCGGCTACGTTTAAGCCGCCGACACAGATGCCTCCCTAGGCTACGATTTGGGCCCGCTTGTTAGCGTCCTCGCCTGACTGACACGTGGGTCCACATAAATGTCCATCCGTTATCCGTCCGTCTCTAGAGGGAACAATGTCGGCGGCTAAGATCATGCCGCCGACACTGCATAATTGGCGGGAGCAAAATTTTGAAATTGATCCGGCGAGGCTGAGAAGTATTGGCGGCCTAAATATAGCCGCCGAAACTGATGCGCTCTGTGTCGGCAGCTTTGTGTGAGCCCCCGACATTGATCTGTCGGCGGCATTTGACCGCCAACACTGAATTTTCTGGCCGCCCACACTCAGAGCGTTTCCTGTAGTGGTTGCACCGGGGGTCTCTCGATCGAGCTCCCATCACCCATCAACATGAAGCCTGCAGCTGCAGCTGCAGCTACAGCTGCTGCTGCTGCTGCTGCTGATGATGATGAGGAGGAGGATAAGAAGGGAGCGCCGCTGGTGCTCGCAGACGACGCTCCGGCGCCGGCGCCGGCGCCGGTGCAGATGACCAGCAAAAGCATGCCGTGGACGGCGCTGGTGTCGCCGACGAGGGGGGTGGGGGTCGTCATCGGCGGCCTGGTCTTGCTTGCGCTGCTCGCCGTCGTCGCCACCGGATCCGGATGGATCCACCTGGACGCTCTGCTTGTAAGTCCTCCGATCGATCCTGCTCGTCTCATCCATATATATATGCATCAAAGCTGATCATCTCTCATCTCTCATCATGCTACTCATCCTTCGATTCTCGATCTCTCGTACGTATCAATCCATCCTTAACTTCTTCTCTTGAAACTAATTAACCCTGACTAGCTAGCTAGTCAAACAAGGTAGATCGGCCAGCAGCTAGCTGCCACGATCTCTACCATATAACTTCTCCATCCATACGTAAAGTAAGTAGTACTATACTGGGTCCAAATTCCAATTAACCTAATTACGTAACTTATACCGACCTTTAATTTACATTCAACTTCTCAACAATAATGTTACCCATATATGTATATCGATCCATCCATGCATGCAATTAACAATATCTCTAGCTTCAAACTAACTACCTGTTGCTATCTATCTCTCTCTATCAACCACGACCAACATGTCTCTAGTCTCCTCTCACGCCGTCCACAATTTCTAAGCCTAAGACTAAGCCTTGATTTTCTACACCACGCATATGTATTGCTTTTTCCTACTCTACTTGCGTGATTCATTTTAATTAGACATATATGTTGACCATTGATTTTCCTGATCGACGTCTTAACCAAAACCCTAACTTATACAATATTGTAGATATGAGATAGGGATACCCCATCCCTTAGACTTATTGGGGATAAAAGTTATAAATTAAATGAGTAGAAAGAGGATAAAGATGCATGATGCGTTATAAATGCAAGCCAAAGAGCTGCCCAAAACTGTAAACCGGCAAAAATGCCCCCGCCTAATGAGTAGGTGGGAAAACACGATGATCCAAGGACGCTCCTACCTTCGCTATATAAGTGGCCTCCGAGGATCACTTGTATGGGACGGTGGAAATAATCCCCAAAATTAATAACGCTATTGCTATTTCGCAGGCGCCTGAAATTTGCGATTTCGTGCGGGCGCTAAAAGTTCCAGTAAGTTTGTACTGTTTTTCCATATTTTTATTCACTGGAAGAAACATTGTGAGAAGGTGAAACATTTAGCGCGAGGGTTGTTTGCGCGTTTTGCTGTGTGTGGCGTCGCCGGCGATCGTCGTCCTCAGTGCAAATTACAAAATCGTGCGAACGCTAAAAGTTTCAGTAAATTTGTACTGTTTTTTCACCTTTTCATTCACTGGAAGAAACATTTTAAGATGGTGGAAAAAAATTCTGCAAGTAGGAGAGAGGGACTGTTGCGTGGGGGACCGCGTTAAAAGCTGTTGTTGCATGTTGCGCCTGCAAAAAGTGCTAAAATGCAAGCGCCTGCACAATAGCACATCCCAATTAATAAAGTGCCCCTCAAAAGTTTCTTCCGCCCTAAGCCTTCTCTCCAAAGCTCTTGTCTGACCTAGATCCCCTTCTTCTCCTCCAATATCTCCATGGCTAAGTATCAAGCTTATTAGTAAGAGATGTCCTCGAAATTAGTTGCCGGGCTTAGGTCAACAACATATAACCTCATCCCATCTCACCGACCGGCGACGACTCTACATCTAGCTACTACTAAAAACTTAATTCTCATACGAGGCTTTTTTTTTTTTTTGAACTTACAGGATTAGAGATATAAACATACTGATTCCTCGTGACAAATCTGACAATAATTAATGTATGTAGTTAATATTTAGTGTTAATATTGAGTGGGGAGATGGAATGCGATAGAGTACGTGGTGGCGCACCACGTCCTCGATCGGCAGAATTCGGAGTCTTGCTGCGAATGCGAATGCGATCCGTACGTAGGCAAAAAGCAATTAAGCTACGCTGGGGCTCCACGTGGACTGCTGCTGCCTTAAAGCTACTTCCAAGTCAACTGCGTGTCTGCGTACGTGCTAGGCTGTTTACTTCCTTCTGCATCATCAATCATAATTAATCACTTATTCATTTTGCAAGATAGGAGTAGCTAACCAATTAATTAACCAGAGCCCGCTACATACTCGCAATCAAACTAGGACACGTGCCTCATTATTCAAAGAGGCATTTCCTAATTCATTGTTCAACGCGTCCTTTTCCTCTCCTACGCCATCACACAAGGTGAAATTTGGGAAACCAGTAACATATTTGATAGCGAAAGAAACTCAAGCAATGAATTGATCTGAAGGATTATGTCGATCAGGTGTTGAAGAGGATAAGGATTGACCAGTGGCAAGGGCTGTCGATGATTAGAGAGAGAGAAAAGCGTGACAACAGCATTGCTGCCGATGCAGTATGCAACAAAGATTGATCTTTATTGCTTAATTATTCATCGGCGGCTTAGTCCCCCTAAATAGGAGGTGGCAACTTAGGAGGAACAACAGGTGGAGTGCCATGAAACCTCTTGAGTACACCAACATGAAAAACATCATGGGGACGAGCACTTGGCGAAAGATGAAGAAGATATGCAGCTGAGCCAATGCGTTCAACCACACGGTATGGACCATGCGCTAGACAGGAATACGGGCGGCGCTGAGGGTACATGGAAGAGGGAGTTGGAGGGATCGATGGCGGCACCAGGCAAGAGGTGCGGCGAAGCCGGTGTGGCAGCGCTGGAGGTGTGTGCCAACGCTAAGAAACAGATGGTGCCAAATAGGATAGATGAAGAGGGTAGGGTTTGGGTTTGGGCGGCACTGTGTAGAGGTGGAGGCGACGCCGGTAGAGAGAAGGTGGCGGCGCCACGCAGGAGGAGAGGAGGCGCGTGAGGAGAGGCGACACGCACACACAAGGGTAGAGAGCGGAAGCAGGTCGCAGGAGCAACGACGTCTGATACCATGATAGCGAAAGAAACTCACGCAATGGATTGATCTGACTGATTACATACATATATAGGCTAGACCCTTCCATATCTAGAGCCAAAATTATAGAAACAAAAATTGAAATATGAAAGGGAACCGTCCTAGAGTAACATGCAAGACATGATAGAGTACCTTGCGAGACATCATGCTTACAGTACTAGCAAAGCAAAAAATTAGAGACTGCACGCTCACCTAGCCACTGTCGCCAATACGCTTGCAGAGTTGCACGTCAACATCAAAATTATAGAAACAAAAATTGAAATATGAAAGGGAACCGCCCTAGAGTAACGTGCAAGACATGATAGAGTACCTTGCTAGACATCATGCTTACAGTACTAGCGAAGCAAAAAATTAGAGACCGCACGCTCACCTAGCCACTGTTGCCAATACGCTTGCAGAGTTGCACGTCAACATCGACGATCGGGTAGATGTGTTGCTAATTGTATTGTCCTAGTTCGATCGTCCTACTGTTCCTAGCAAAGGGACTCATTGTTGGGTGTTTTCAGTGCGATGATTGTTGGTTATTTTCATAAATAACAAAGGGACACTCCCTTATCGATCTGTGTACCCTATAGAAATGCATATACATGATGTAAATTTTTTGGTATGAAATGTGATGTAACGAACTGTGCGTAATGGTTGTATGCATGCAGCTGTCGTCGTTTCTGCCCGGCAACGGCGGCGGCGTTCGGCGGCAGCCTCCTCACCACAGACCGTCGTCCCTGAAGCCCGTACCGATACCATTCAGCTGCGGCGGCGGCGGCAACGAGACGACGTGCACGCGGCGGCGCCCGTCGCCGGCGCCATCTCCGGCGGCTGATGATCATGGCCGTCGTACTCAGCAGCCGCCACCGGCGCGGTGCCCGGAGTACTTCCGGGGCACATCCACGGGGACCTGGAGGTGTGGCGGGCGGAGGGGATCACGCGGGAGGCGGTGGAGCGCGCGCGGGCGAAGGCGGCGTTCCGGCTGGTGGTGGTGGGCGGGCGCGGGTACGTGGAGACGTACCACCGCGTGTTCCAGACGCGGGACCTGTTCACGCAGTGGGGCATCGCGCAGCTGCTGGCGCGCTACCCTGGCCGCGTCCCCGACCTCGACCTCATGTTCAACTGCGAGGACATGCCGGAGGTGCGCGCCGCCGACTACCCCTCCCCCTCCGCCGCGCCGCCGCTCTTCCGCTACTGCAAGGACAAGGCCACGCTCGACATCCTCTTCCCGGACTGGTCCTTCTGGGGCTGGCCGGAGCTCAGCATCAAGCCCTGGGCGCCGCTCGTGGCGGAGCTGGCGGCGGCGACCGCCGCGCTGCCCTGGGCCGACCGCGAGCCCTACGCATTCTGGAAGGGCAACCCCGACGTGTCCCCGGCGCGCGCCGACCTGTTCCGCTGCAACGCCTCCGACGCCGGGATGCGGCTGTTCCGGCAGGACTGGGACGCGGCGAGGCGGAACGGGTACCGGGCCTCCGACCCGGCGAGGCAGTGCCGCCACAGGTTCCGGCTGTACGTGCAGGGGCGGTCCTGGTCGGTGAGCGAGAAGTACATCCTGGCCTGCGACTCGCCCATGCTCGCCGTCGACACCCCCTACGCCGACTTCTTCTCCCGGGGGCTCGTCGCCGGCGAGCACTACTGGCCCATCGACGCCGACCCCGCGCGCAAGTGCCGGTCGGTGAAGCACGCCGTCCGGTGGGGCAACGCGCACCCGGAGGCGGCGCGGCGGGTGGCGGCGGCGGGGAGCGGGTTCGCGAGGGAGGAGATGAGCATGGACTACGTGTACGACTACATGCTGCACGTGCTCACCCAGTACGCCGCCCTGCTCCGCTACAAGCCCACCGTCCCCGCCAACGCCGTCGAGCTCTGCCCGGAGGCGCTCGCCTGCACAGCCACGGGGCTCGACAGGGAGTTCATGATGCAGTCGCGGGAGAGCTCCGTCGCCGGCTACGAGCCCTGTGCGCTGCCGCCGCCCTTCTCCGCCGAGGAGGCCGCCAGGATGGCGCGCAGGGAGCAGCGGGTGCGCGACGCCATCCGCCGCATGGAGGACGCCATGCCGTGAGATCGATGCAGGGGTGCTGCCTGTAATTGTCCTCATTTTTAAACGGATGCAGCATGTATCCAATGGATAAATGCTGCTGTCCGACACATATATACTATTCATATCCGGTGTCTTGTTATCCGGATATATATCATCTGCACAAAAAAAAAAGGTTAAGTTTGGACTAACCCGTTCCATGATGATTTAAACCATGCTCTTCTTCAGTTTTTCTATATATATATAAATAAACTCATGTACATGTATACAGGACTGTCAATTCTATAGGTCCATGCAATTACTAATGATGAAAATGCACGTACAAAATATTACTCGAATATTTGGGAACCATAAAACCTGCTCTTCTATTTTTCTTGTTTTTATGATGAAATGATCAAAATGCGCTCATCTCCTACCTCTTTTCTCCATATCCTTCCATCGCCGCCCTGACTCTCATCCAGCTTCTGATTCCAGGCCCTTGGTGCTTGGTGAAGGCCATACAGTGCTTTATGAAGCCTGTACACCTTCTGTTCTTCTCCAGCACAGACAAAACCAGGTGGCTGTTCCACGTACACCTCTTGCTGGAGATCACCATTGAGGAAGGCGGATTTTACATCCATATGGTGGACCTCCCACCCTTCATGTGCAGCTAGCGCAATGAGCAGCCGCACTGCATCCATCCGCGCCACCGGCGCGAATACTTCATCATAATCAATCCCCTTCTTTTGAGCGTAACCTTTCACCACGAGCCGCGCCTTGTGCCTCACTACAACGCCATGCTCATCTCGCTTCAGCTTGAATACCCACTTCAAACCGATTGCCCGTCGGCCTTGGGGAAGATTAGTGAGCGTCCAGGTCCTGTTGTCCTCAATTGATTTCAACTCCTCCTTCATGGCACGCTTCCAGCATGGCTGATTCTCAGCTTCCTTCAGTGATGCTGGCTCCTCAGCACCTATAGCATAAAGCTCCCCAGCTTCCAGCTCCCGCACTGCATACCCAGGCACAGATGCTGGACCCAGAACATTGTCCAACCTGCGGTACCTTAACGGTGCATCCTCATGGTCATTGTCAAGCTCCTCACCTGGTGGCTTGCTTGGAGGAGTGGCGAACTCAACATCTGGTTGATGCATCGGCGATGCTGCAGCTCCCACAGACCTTGGGGAAACAATCGACGAAACAGGGGTGGACACATTCTCCTCTGCTCCTCCTCCTTGCTGCACTGTCAGATACTCCACGATGAAAGAGTCGCTGCCATCCATCGCCAGCTTCTCCTCCTCACTCCAGTCCCACTGAGCTGCTTCATCGAACACCACATCTCGTGTAACATAGACACGCTTCATGGTGGGATCATAGGCACAATATGCCTTACTGCCCCTCTCATAGCCGATGAAAATCATGGGGCGGCTCCTGTCCTCCAATTTGTTCAGATTAGGCTGGGTCATCTTCACATGTGCAATGCAGCCAAAAGTGCGAAGATGGCGCACCGCTGGCTTCTTCCCATACCAAGCCTCAAACGGAGTCTTGCCATCAACACTCTTTGTCGGCGATCTGTTCAGAAGGTACACTGCTGTAGCCACTGCTTCCCCCCAGAACCAACCAGGGAGTCCCTTCGCTTTGAGCATGCTTCTCGCAGTTGCCACCACCATGCCGTTCCTGCGCTCCACAACTCCATTCTGCTGTGGCGAGTACGGAGCAGTCAGTTGTCGACTCACACCATGCTCCGCACAGTGATCAGCGAAGGCAGCAGAGGTGAACTCGCCCCCCCGATCAGTGCGAAAAACTCCCAATTTGTGCTTGGACTGCTTCTCGGCCATGGCTTGGAAGTACTTGATGTTCTTGGCAGCTTGATCCTTGGACAGCAGCAGATACACCCACATGAAACGACTCATGTCATCTACTAGCAGCAAGAAGTACCTTTTCCCACTTGGCGTTGCCGGCGTGATTGGGCCGCAGAGGTCACCATGGACCAGCTCCAGTGCCTCCTGGGCGCGCCACCCGGATTGCTCTGGAATGGCATTCTCCGTTGCTTCCCGGCGAGGCATGCCTCGCAGAGCTTGTCAGCCTGCTCCATCGCCGGAAGGCCGCGCACCATGCCGTCGCGCGCCAACTTCTGCAGCGACCGGAAGTTGAGATGGCCATATCTGGCATGCCACCTCCAGCTCTCCTCCGTTCCCCGTGCCGAGAGACACACCGGCCGTGCAATGTTGAGGTCGAGCACGTAGAGCCGGTTCGCGCCGCGCACAATCCTGGCGAGGAGACGGCGCTCTGGGTCTCGGATCTTCATCACTCCGCCGTCGACGATGACCTGATACCCCATCTCATCGAGCTGACCCACACTGATGATGTTGGTGGTCAGCTTGCGGATGTAGTAGACGCCGGCGAACATGCGATGCTCGCCGTTCTTGCACTCGAACAGTACGGAGCCGCTGCCCTCGATCTGCACCATCGATCCATCTCCAAACTTGACGGTGCCCTAGACGCCGGTGTCGAGGTCGGAGAAGACGGGTCGGTGCCCCGTCATGTGGTTGGTGGCGCCTGTATCCACCACCCATCGGCAAGCCTCCCGGCCGCCGTTGCCGGCGGCGCCGCCCAAACATGCGAGCAGCTTCTCGCCCGCGAACGTCTCCGCCGCCGGGGTTGCTGCAGAGGCCTGGTGAATCGCCGCGGCTGCAGGATGCTGCTGGGGGAGTGGACGCCGTTTAGGGAGGGCGGCGCGGGCGGTGGCGGAAGAGCTGAGAGCGGCGGCGGATTGGAAACCCCACCGCACGCCTCAGCTAGAAGAAGGGCTGGCTCATCATCTTGGGCCACATGGGCCTGTCCTTCCTTCTTGGCCTTGCTGCGATAGTCCCGGGCCCAATGGCCCAGCTTCCCGCACGCCTTGCACTTATCACCGGAGCGGTCTCGGCTCGTGCCACCACGGCCGCCATTGTCGCCATCCTGGCCACGGCCTCTTCCGCGACGCTTGCCGCCGCGCCCGCCATGACCACCGCGCGAAGAATCGCCCTCCCGGCTCTTGTAGCGGGCCAGCCACTCCTCCTCCGTGAGGAGGAGTCGCCCACTATTGTCGCCGCCGGAATTCCGCCGCTTCTCCCTCTGCTCGATCGTGCGCAACCTTCCAGAGACATCCTCAATCGAAAGGGTGCTGACGTCGAGGAGGGTCTCGATGGAGGCGGCCATCTGCGAGAGATTTTCAGGTACCACTTGGAGCAGCTTCTTCACCACCTCCGCCTCGGTGATTTTGTCGCCGTGAGTGCGAAGATTTCCTGCAAGAGTGGAGATGCGAAGGGTGAAATCTTCCACACTCTCCCCTTCCTTGAACGTGATCTCGCCGAAGTCCCTGCGCAGCTGCTGCGCATTCGCCTTTCGCACGCGCCCGCCACCTACACGCAGAGACTTCAACGCGTCCCACGCGGCCTTCGCCGTGTCCTTCACAGCAATGGTGCTCTGCATCTCCGGGGGCACGGCGCGGAGGAGCGCAGCAAGCGCCTGACGGTCCTCACGGTAGTCGACGTCGCCGGTCTCCACCGCATCCCACAGCCCCTGGGCCTGCAGGTTGACGCGGACGACTAGAGACCACTCCGGGTAATTCGTCCTCGAGAGCATGGGGTACACCACCGAGCTCGAGGATTCCTTGACGACGCGCTCGATGACGGCAAGCTCCCGTCCTCCATTGCGGTGCCGCGGACGACGAGGCGCCGGCGACGGTGATGTGTGCCGCCCTCGCCGTGGCGGCGTCCTAGAGTGCACCTGCTCTGAACCTGACATATTGCTCTGATACCAACTGTCAGAGACAAAACAGGCACACTCTGAAGAACAGAGAAAGAAGAACACAGTGCGTTTTTGTGCTGCTCAAGCTACAGCGTTTTTCAGACTCTATTGCAACGCAAATACAAAGATGCAACTAACTGAACTACAAACGCGCCATGTCTCCCACAATTCATGCGCCATCCCACATGAAGGAGTCATGCCACGAGCGACGCGCTCCTCGTGCGAACGTGTGCACGTCAGAGCCCCAAAACTCGCGCACGCCCATGGAGCCATGGACTACGTGTACGACTACATGCTGCACGTGCTCACCCAGTACGCCGCCCTGCTCCGCTACAAGCCCACCGTCCCCGCCAACGCCGTCGAGCTCTGCCCGGAGGCGCTCGCCTGCACCGCCACGGGGCTCGAGAGGGAGTTCATGATGCAGTCGCGGGAGAGCTCCGTCGCCGGCTACGAGCCCTGCGCGCTGCCGCCGCCCTTCTCCACCGAGGAGGCCGCCAGGATGGCGCGCAGGGAGCAGCGGGTGCGCGACGCCATCCGCCGCATGGAGGACGCCATGCCGTGAGAATGATGCAGGGGTGCTGCCTGTAATTGTCCTGATTTTTAAACGGATGCAGATATGGATACGGGTTGAGATGCAACATGTAATTGTCCGACACGTATATATTATTCGTATCCGGCGTCTTGTTATCCGGATATATATTATTTGTATACAAAAGGAAGTTAAGTTTAGACTAACCCGCTCCATGATAATTTAGACCATGCTCTTCTTCTATATAAATAAACTCATGTACATGTATACAGGACTGTCAATTCTATAGGTCCATGCAATTACTAATGATGAAAATGCACGTACAAAATATTACTCGAATATTTGGGAACCATAAAACCTGCTCTTCTATTTTTCTTGTTTTTATGATGAAATGATCAAAATGCGCTCATCTCCTACCTCTTTTCTCCATATCCTTCCATCGCCGCCATGCGCTTCTACCGCCAAGCCATGGCGGTTGCCCCCGATCTTGAGGCGTTCTCCATGCATAGCCGCCAACCTCCCCACCCAAGGCGACTTCCGCCGCCACGCCATGGACATTGCCCCCAAGCTCGAGACGCTCACCGTGACCACCCCTCCCCTCGAGCTTGCATCGATTCACGACGCCGCCATGGCCACCGTCGACCCCACGCTTGCGTCATTTGCTGGGAGGAGAGCCGAGCGAGTTCCCATGGCTCGCGAGATGAGAGAAGAGAGTGAGAGGAGGGGGAAGGAAGGAGAAATAAAAAGAGATGAGGGGCTGACGGGCGGCCCCAAGATGTCGGTAGGAGAGGGATCGATAAGAGACACCACGCGAATCGCTGAAAATCTCGACGGCTAAAGCCGTCGATACAGAAACCAAAACCGTCGAGACAGACTAATATCGACGGCTTAGGTGCACGGTGTCGACGGCATGACCTTGGCCGTCGAGATTAGGTAATCTGTGTCGACGGCTTATATTTGGCCGTCGAGAATAGTTTTGGCCGTCGAGATTTCGCGCGTTTCCTGTAGTGAGAGGGAGCAAAAAATTTTATTTTTTAATCCTTTTTTAATAAATATTTTATTTTTAACCCCTCGGCAAAAGTATCTCCAAATCTAACCCTTTTGGCCTCGCCACGCCGCCTGGCGCGGCCTGTACATGCTGCCGCGCCAGTGCATGTGGCGCGTCAGAGGTGCCACGCTGTCGCCCACGACCAGCCGCGGCCGGCGTGGCATTTTTGGGACCCACCTTTGCCGCGCCACATGCACTGGTGCGACAAAGGCCTGGCAGGTGGGCCCGCGGTGCGTAGCCTCGCAGGCTTCTCTGTTCTTGCTCGGCCATTGACGTGGGGTTTGCCGCGCCGGCACGCACGGCGCGTCAAGGCCTGGGTGGCATGCATCTACCCCCAGCTAAGTGACTTGCCACGTTCGTCACATGCCAACTCGTCCTCTAGCCCAGACAGCTGCGCGCGGGTCCGACCGAGCCACACGCCCACACGCGCGCAGATATCTTGCACCTGCGCCACTAGATCGAGCCTGCATGCTACCCGCCATGCAAGCTAGCCCAGAGCAAAACATCTTCTCGCCAAGAAGCCGCCCGCCATTGCAAGCTGAGACATCCACGACTGGCCCGTCGTACTACGTGATGGCCTTGCAGTTGCAGGTCGCCGGCGGGTGCTGCGTCACGCTCCTCGGCCGGCACCCGCGGCGGCGGCGGCGCTCCGGCCGCCGCGCGCAGTGGCGTCCGACGCGGCGACGGTGGAGGAGGAGGGCAAGGTGCGGCTGGGCGGCTCCGGCGTCGCCGTCACCAAGGCCCAAGCTCGGCATCGGCGCCTGGTCCTGGGGCGACACCGTCACCACCTACTGGAACGATTCCGAGTGGGACGGTGAGTATAATCATGCCCAGAAGTTAGAACCTTGTTGATGCATGCTGAATTGGTTGCACAGAGCCTAAGACTAGTGTGCTAATCCCAGTTGCTGATGTCTCTGTGGTATGATCACTGATGAGCTGCTGGGTACAATTGGCTACATCTAGATTCTAGATATGTAATCTTATTTTTTGGGTTAAAAAACCTTAGATAATTGAGCTAAGGTTTTATGGTTGTGAGCAAATTAAGCTGTTGTTGCTGTTATAGCTCAAAGGAGCAGAAAGTGTGATGTTCTGAATTTCAGGTCATGCTTCCCGTGCGCATGAGCTCCTGTTGCATTGCCTGAATCTGCAAGAAACCGTTTACATCTAACTGATATGCGTGCTTGAAAAAGTTAGGAAAATAGC
>SPJY01035639.1:631317-658749 GCA_005191435.1 Raddia distichophylla
AAAATTTGGATTTCATGCTCGTTAAACTTTTTAAATCGTCAAGTTTCATCAGATTTCATCAAGTTTCAATAGTTATTTTCCGAGTATCATTGATGATATCATCGGTCCGATGGATCGGACGTCCGATTCCTAGCGTTCGCGAACTTGTTAAATATAAAATAGAAGAAAAGTAAAATTCGAAATCCCAACTGGGTGGGCTGTGAATCTGCGATGCCTGTTTAGTTGTGGGTGTGGCCCATTCTTGTGAAGGCCGCGGCCAGAGCAGCATACGAGGCCGGCCATTGGATCGAAATGAGCAAGAAAAGAGAAGAGAAGAGAAGAGAAGAAGAAAAACTCGACATCGACTCCACCGCCGTTCGTAACCCTAGCCCGACTGCCGCCGTCGGGCTGGTCGACGGCGAGATCAAATCGGTATCGACGTTGACGGTGCCACAATCCACGGAGCACGGAGCAGCGATGGGCGACGGGAGCGCGTCGGGGAGCCCCGATACGTCGCCGCGGCAACCTCCGACGGCCCCAAGCCCTCTAACGTCGCCACCGCTGCGGCGATCTCGGAGGGGCCGAAGTCCTAGCGCGTTGCTGCCGACGAGCCATGTAGCTCCTGCAGCCGGGGTGACTCCAACTGCAAGAAAGTCTGCTAAGAGGATGAGGAAAGCGTCAAAACTGGATCCCTCCCTCCCACCTCCTCAACCGCAGGCAGAGTCTCGAGAGACTGATCTGGTAGAGGGGTTGGCAGAAAAGCACCTCTCCTCAGATTCCTCTGCAATCAGCTCACCTCTACGCGAGCCGCCACCCCCAGTGGTGCCAAGATGGACGGATTTTGATGGAACGATCATCTATGATTTCTCTGAAGATCCTGTGGTTATGAACAAATACACTAAGGACGTCCACGACTACATGGAGAAAAAAGGTTAGTTTTCATATGCAAACACTCATCTGATATAATCTAATCGAAACATATAAGTTCATTCAATTATTCATTGAAACTTAAGGCCATTTTATTCGCCGAAAATTTAATCATTCTCAATCTACCTGTAGCTCGTCAGCACCGTTTACCTACTCTTAGTCATTCCAAGGTCTCCGGTCTTAGTGAACCTTACAACCCCAAGCAGAAGATAAGACTCCTCGATGCTGCAAAATCTCTACTAATCCTTTCAGCTTACCAAGGTATAATATATCACTTCTCTCTAACGTACAAACATTGAGGCGCGCACACACACGCACACTATTCTGCTGATATGTGCTATTTGCTGAGTGTTCAAGACAATATTCACAGATGGTAAAAAGATTAACCGGTGCTCTGGAATTGTTTTTGGGCGGAATGAAGTCAAGCATTCTACAGTAATTCTCACATCAGCTTGGATCATCTCCACCACCCAACCCTTCAATGATTGGTCTGATAAGGACTATGTTCCTGAGGCTAAGGTATGTTCTTAATTAGTTAACTCAAGTACCAGGCCATGCTATAACTGCTTTGCTTGGTTTCTTGCATGTATAAAGGTGGTTGCATGCATAAAGATGATCTCTGGTAATGTTGAATGTGCTAGATTAGTCTTGTAATAAAGTGTGTGTTTAGGTCCAGTCAGCACATAGGAAGGTACGATCACGTGTGATGGCCGTAATTGATGAACTTAGTTCGTGTTAGTCAGCAGGGGCGGAGCCAGGGTTTATGTATATGGGGCACTGAGTCTAGTACTGCTAAGAAACACATACCATCACATGTTGACATGTAATGTTGGTTGAAACAGGTCACCTACTTTTCTATTTTGAAGGTAATTTGTAACAGAATGGCTCGATTAGAATTTTTTTTATGAAAAACTAGAAGTCTGAATTCAGCATTTAATAGAAGTCTAAATTGTTTTCTTTCTTTTCATTAATTAGGTGGATGTCAGCCATTTGTCTAACGATAAAACATGCTAAGTTACAGAAATTAACTACATTATGCTTATATACACACCTTTATATATAACTGTAAACCATCGAAATGAAGAGATAGAGAGAATACCATGCATAAATAAAATATATATTATCTATGGACCAGTAGAGATTATTAAAATAATATTGAATTATCTAACAAATCCATGGTTATAGTTTGAAATCATGGAAAATGAAGTAGGCTGAATAGTTGGAGTCATACCTTTCATGTTTGCATGAGAAATTCTAGAGATTGTGAGAGATGTAGCACTGCTTTATTCATGAAATCAATTAGCTGCATCGTAAAACTTGATTCCCGTTGAATGGCGCCATAGGCCATCTAGGTCAACTCATGCAAACGGCTGTGCACTAGATAGAAGAAGACATCGATGCAGCGCTGCCACCACTTGTTGAATTTGTTTTGCATGTCTACCTGTCCTAATGCGTGCCCTAATTAGTCGACCGGTGCCCTGTTGGGCTTTTTATGGTCGTGTTCATGAGCCTGAGGGCCATTAAATGTCGACCGGCCAGACTTTTGTTTGACAGCTAAATCCTTTTGTTAGTCTAATTGCTTGGCTGGGTACTTAGTACATACTAGTGACTTGGGAGGGGGGGGGGGGGCTCTCTCTGGCACTGCTGGTTATGGTTAAGTAGCATGTGATTAGCAGTTTGTTGCGCTGTTAGTTGCGTGTGTAAATGCATGCAATTATGTGCATGTTGCTTGGTCATTGACGTGCCAGGATTAGCGTGACGGATTGCACGAGAGATGTGAACGAGTATACTAGGGATTCTGAAGGAACTGGATCAGTCAATTACTCGTGCATGGCCAAGTCTCCAGGAGATGAGTCATCAAGAAGCATGTGTAGGTGAGGTTGGAGTTAGTGGCCGCATGGCAAGTTGTGAGTGTGTGCATGGGTGCACACGCAGGTCAGTCGTGACTAACGGAACCCTCCATTAGTCGCGGAGTGTGTGAAATAATCTGTAAATAATATCTTCGATTCAAATCGGTCATTTTGTTTGTCTTGTTAAAGTCTCACTATCGACAAAATTATACATATATATTTTTTTAACTATCTGTTTCAAATTTTCCAAAATCTACGATCCAGTTTTGGAGCCTCCATTTATACCGATTTTGAAAAATATGAAATAAATAGTAAACAAATTTAAACAAATGTAGATTTTTGTCGATGGTGAGTTTAAAGAGACGAACAAGATGACTGGTTCAGTCGAAGATTTTCATTATGGATTTTTGGAACACATCGCGACATTGATGGGAGCCCAATTGCCTCTCTTTGTGCTTCGCATCAAATTTATGGATTCCAAGGCAAAAGCGATTGATCCGAACCATTTATCTTGTTCATACAAAATTTTGTAATTTTTTACTATTTATTTTGTCTTTGTGAAAATCAGTCTTTCTGAATGCTCGTTGGCTAATTGGGTGATTGTTTTTCAAACTTCAAAAAATTACAAAATTTGGTCGGTGGCTATATTTCGATGAGACGAACAAGATGAACGGTTCAGATTGATTACTTTTGCCTCAGAATCCGTAAACTCGATGTCAGGAAGCACCATAGCTGTGCAGAATGGTATTACTTTAGTGTACAAGTACTGAAGTGCATAGTGCTATAATTGCTAATGTTGGCTAGGCGCATGTTAACACTCCTTTATGTATCGTGGTGCAGAGAATGTGCTTATATTCGCATTAAATCATCTCAAGTTTTGAACAATTAAATGTCTATTTTTCGTAGTTGGCAAACATTTTCTTCTCTGACATTTAAAAACCATTCAGGTGGTGGTTCACTTGTTAGATGGCACAACTTCAGAGGGCCAGCTATTGTATTTTAACAAGCATTATGACTTTGCCTTCTTTGAGATCACGGGAGGGTCTCACTTACCAGTTTTATCATTGGAAGAATCCAGTTCAGAGTCTGGTAAGAATTTGTATATAGTAGCAAGAGACAAAAACCTGGAGTTTGTTTGTAGGAGAGCCTCAGTGAAATTCAGAGATCCATTTGGATTGGAACACAACCACTATCAATTTGTCGATGGTTCAATTCCTCGGGTGATAATATTTATTTTTCCTCACCATTTTGATTCCCCTTGTTATTAGTTATGCCGATTGAAATTTTAACGCTTATTCTACATGCAGTGTAGCACTGGTGGCGCACTTTTAGATTTGGATGGGAAAATCATAGGCATGCTGTTCAAAAGATTGCCACATGTAGCTTTTGTTTCAAGCTCTCTCATCCTCAAGTGTTTTTCAACGTGGAGAAAATTTGGGTATCTTCCCTATCTTTTACTTGTTCCTTGCTTTGATATACTTGAATAATCGGGTGGTAATTATGTGTAGGAGAGTTGCTCGTCCTCAACTTGGTTTAAAGCTGAGGAATGTGGGTTTTCTTGACATTTCTCAGTTGGAGCTGCTATCACGTGATTTTGGTATTGATTCTGGTCTCGTAGTAGGAGAGGTACATTTACCTAATGAATAGTATTTCTGTCGTCTTCAAAAAAGTAGTATTTCTGCCTATACAGTGCCTTAAACTTTATTGTGTTGCAACTCTGGTAAAATGCGTTATTAGGTTTTGGAAGAATCTGTAGCAGAGAAACATGGCATTCGAGATGGGGATGTTATTCTTTCATGCGAAGGAGAGAGAGTTCTAAGTATAATTGAGGTAGAATTTGCAGCCTCTATAATTATGATATTTATAACATTTTTTAAACATAATTTAGTTCTGTCTTGTGTTTCAGTTGGAGCATGTGCTGCTAAGCATTGGTGAGAGATATCTAGAGAACAATGATTTGAACTCGACCGTTGATGTCAAGGTAAATTTCTTGTGATACACATGACACCACAACTTGTGCTACACATGCCAACCAAACAACAATATGTCACGCTGTGCGCACGTGTGCCATTTTTCTATGTAGCATGTAAGATTGTAAGTAATCAGGCACATGATCCTGCAGCGAAGACAATGCTTTGGTAACATCTTTGATGCCTTAGGGACTAAACAGGCTATAGCCAACTGTCACATGGTATAGGCCATAATACAAATGTAGGAAATACTTTGTTTTCTATCTTTGTGTTATGATTGTTGTGTAGTATGCTGCCGTCCAGGAAGCACCACAACAACTTGATGATGTGCAGTACATTTATTTCTTAGTATGTCAGTTCATTTGCAGAATACGATCAGAATATAACTTATCTCCTTTTTCTGTTAGATCAGGTTAGTTCAGAATTGGATGCTACTTGTTACTTGTTAGCTAGTTTGTTGGTGTTATTTGTGCAATGAGAGTAATCTTCTAGGGAAACACTTACCTGAGGACGTCTGACGCGCCGGACTCGTCCAGTCTCGCCCTTGAGCGCATGCATGCAAGGGCGCGTGCATGCAAGGGCGCGGGTCCCACATCAATTTTTTTTTGAATGGCCATAATTTTTGACTGAGTGCTCCAATCCAAAAACCGTTTGCACCAACGTGTTCCTTGTATTTTTTCGAACAAAACAAGATATATGTTGCCATATAACTCTTCAAACTTACCTGAGGAAACTTGGGTTTCACCTACTAAAACTTAGGTTTCGCCTACTAAAACTTGGCTTTCATATTCGTCAAACTTGCCGAACTATCAAGTTTTATCAGGTTTAATGCAAGTTTCATCAAGTTTCAACAGGTCTCATACAAGTTTCTTCAAGTTTCATCAGGTCAATTCAAGTTTCAATAGGTTTCATCCAAGTTTCATAAGGTTACATCGAAGTTTCATCCAAGTTTCATCAGGTTTTATCAGAACACGGCCAAGTTTCGCTAGTATAGATGTAAGTTTCATAAGTGCCTTTTCCTAGTTCACATCAAAAAATTGAAAAAGTGAAAAAAATCAAAAAAATTAAAAATTATTTAAAATGGGTTGCCCTCGATTTTAGAAGAATTATGAAATTTATTCCATGCATTTTGAACACTGTTTGAATTTTATACAAAAATCAGAAATTTAATTGGGAAATTGATCAAACGCACAGGGCTTTGCTAGTCGCTGGCACGTGCGCTTGCTAGTCGCTACGGGGATCGTCGGATTGGCGCGGACGTCCAACGCCTGGCGCTCGCCAATCTTCTATACTAAAGACAATACTAAGGATAACAATTCAATAGAGATAACTAAGGACAACTCATCCCTCCTGGACCTGTTTGCCGTGGCAGCCACGTTTACGAAAGTATACGCGGTCCGGCGTATCAGATGACTTACAGGGTCATACATCCATTTCTTATTGTGCCAGTATGTAATAATATGATAATAGGATTTATCTTCTTTTGCTGTTACATTAGGTCTGTTCAGAATTTGTCGCTACTTCTTTCGAGGGAAAACCATAGGTAATGTTTATATGGCATAAGGATTGGTTACTTATCACCTAGTTTGTTGGTGTTACCTTGTTAGTTGTGCTAGGTGAGTAATCTCTATTATAAATTAGAATACACGATATTGAGTTGGTTAAGCAATAAAGAATCTTTATCTGCTTCTCTTCCAATCTTCCATCTATTTGTGTAGGCAGCACCTTGCTGCCGTGCTACTCTTGCTGGTTGCCTGACATCTCAACGCTAGAGTTCGGAGCCACCATATACACACAACTATATAATCTTCGCAGCTGGAAACACAGCTCCTTGCTAGTGCTACGCATCAAAGGGTGTTAAATTAAGAATTTTCCGTTAGATTAACCATTAACGTGTCCAACCTTATGTACACTCTTGATATGGTGCTAGACAAGTATACATCAACACATGCCACTGTGGCAACCTCTAGTTTACCCAGGGTGTTAGATTAAGAATGTTGTCTACATTTTATTTATCAACCATACATATTGATCGCATAAAAGTTCTCTTTTGTCTTTTGGCTTTGTAGGTTGGTGTATATCACATGAGCAGGCGTAAAAGGAAAACTATTTCTTTAACAGTAGAGTTGTCGTATGGAGTTGAGGTCTTTCAAAGAGGTGCATTATACATATCTCCCCATATGCGCCAGTTCCCTTATCTTTATTTGGGGGAGTTGGGCATAATAATGTAGAACTAAACTATCACCACTAACTTTGACATATGGATGCCATTTCTTTTATATCGTTGGTTTGTCTGCCTTTGTGTGTGCTAATATCTTTAATTTCTTTTGCAGGTATTAGCGACTGAACTTGTGACACTGTTCTGGATCGGATGGAGTTGAAGTCTTCCAAAGAGGTGCATTATACATATCTCCCCATATATGCATCAATTCCCGTATCCATATTTGGGGGAGTTGGGCATAATAATGTAGATCTATCATCACGAACTTTGATATGTGGATGCCATTTGTTATATATTTTTGATTTGTATGGCTTTGTTTTTTTGTACTAATCTTTAATTTCTGCTACAGATAATTAGCGACTGCAGTTGTGACACGGTTGTGCATAGCTTGTGTTATGCTATATCTAAGCTAAAATATTAGTATCTCCTAGTATAGTCTGATGTAAATTATGGAGCTTCTTTGAAAAAGATGTAATTTTGCATCTGGACCTAGTTCAACTAATTGAATATTTGAACAGTAATGTGCCCAGTACCCCTTTAAGACTTATAGTCTGTGTATTTTTGTCTTTGTGCTATTTGAATGGATTGGTAATACTTAGTCCGTCCGGAAATATAAGATGTATTTTGCTGTATTTTCTTTGTTAAGACAAGATTTTGTTCAACAATTCATGAATATGTCATTTGTGTAATACGAAATCATAATAATATATAATCACTTTGGATACAAATATACTAACATTAATTTTGTGTCACAATTTATGTATCAATAGAGTATTTGTTGATCAAAATATTGTCATTTTGGACTCGGCGAGAGGCTAAGGCAGGAGTTTCAAAGACTTAGACGGAAAGGTTCGCGCTCACGGAAATATTTGAAATAGGAAGACTTAGTGGCTACGAAACCTTAGGGATAGATGCACTGTCGAACCCTCTCGAACATGGGACATGTGGACATTCTAGAGGTTTCACTCGCATCTCATACCTGCCACTCTCAGAACCCTTAGAAATCGTACGGCTGGTGTGTTTTGAATTGTGTTCAGTGGTGTCTAGCAATCAGAGATTGGTAGAGATCTATCGGTGTAGCTGGATTGAGTCGAAGACGTACACGAGAAAATCAAAGAAACTATGAAACACATAGTTCTTATCCTTGGCGATCCAATCCGACTTAATTGTTATTAATTATCAAAATCAATGAAGCCCTTAGAGAGCTTAATCTTTCAAAACCGCAAGATGCACCTTTAAGAGTAGTTTGTCGAAATGCTTGAAATAATTTTCTTGAGCGCTCCAATCAATCTTCTCGCTATCAGAAGCAAAACCAAGGCTCCTGATAACATGCCTTCGCGCATCTGTGACAACCAGTCTCGGTGAGCAAGGAATTTCCCTGGGCACACGCCTGCTACGTCGAGGAGCCAAGCTTGAAGGATGTGCCTTGGATCTTTTCCTATGGATGATCGGTTGCGACAACTGATGCTCGACCGGCTTGTTGACACACTTGATGAAGTTATGAAGACCAGCTGGCACCGGCGTGGAGCTCGAGAAACACGGCGCCCTAGGCCCCCGGAGAAGGGTGAGGGGTTCCTAGGGCGACACTGCCGTGAAGAATAGACTTGAAGAGGCTGCAGCGAGCTCATGCACTGGAGTGCGGGGGAGCACCTGCTGCCACTACCAACGATGTGCTTGGTGGAGGACGGAGAGGGGTGGTAGTGTTAGACTAGTTTATTGTGCACTGAATTGTATCTTACTTTCTGCATTTTTCGTTTTGGTCTTGAGTCAGTTTGTTTCCAGTAAGGTCAGAGGCGGATCCAGAATCAAATGATAAAGAGGGGCCGGCAAGTGATAAGTGACAAAGTGACAATAGAGGAAGAAACAATCCGTATCAAAACAATGCGTAGCTCGTGACACCGCCACACCCATTTTTGCCCTTATACTTCATGTGAAGTGATTTGTGTACACAAAAGACACTAGATTAGTGATAAAGAATAATTAATAAGTAAAAATAATTACACAATGACTCAATGTAGCATACCACCTAGTTCTTTTGAGGCAATAACATATGACGCTTTTTCATCTTTTCAAACCGCTGCTTGATTTTCTCATTACAAATGCTTTTAAATATCTCCTCGGTCTAGCATATAATCAAGTCATTGAGCCATTCATCTCCCATCTTGCTTCGCAAATCTGTTTTTTTATAAAAGTCATAGCTGATAATACTCTTTCAACTAAAGCCGTCGCCACCGGAAGTATCAACGTTAACTAAATGAGTCGATAAACCAATGGATAAGATTTATCCTTTCCAGTCTAAACCATTATTTCAACAACCTTAGGAAGATCCTTACATCCTAGAAATTCTTTACCTCTCCTAACATTATAGTGGAAGCCTTGAAGTTGAGACCTTAAGATGATAATATCACCAACAAAGAAATCTTCAGCATAAATTTGAGCAAGTCTCACAAGCTTATCCACATCAAAATTAGAGAAGGAATCCTTTGGATTAAGGGAAGCCATGCAAACCAATAGCTCAGAACTAACTTCACCGAACTGATGATTCATTTATGACAAAATGGCATCTATGGCAGCAAGAAATATCTCAACTTTGAAAAAATGCATATTTGTTACCTTCTACTTTCTACGTGCAGATGTCCCTCTAACTTTTACTTCCTTAACCACATTTGGCACTTTGATTTCATTTTATCACAGAATGACTTCACTCTTTCCATCAGTGGCTCACATCCATTTCCCCTCATATCCTGTAGCGTTCATTTACATCCATGATCAAGTTCATTGCTTCAACAATGTCTCGATCCTTCCTTTGCAAAGCACGTGACAAATCATCTGTAATGCTCAAGAGGTCTATCATCCAATTCATTATGAATACAAAATCAAAGCCTTCCATTTTACCAATTAAACCAAAAGCTCCACCATTATGTGACGGTTTAATAGAATCTTTCTTCACAATCTCAAGCACCTCTATGATAGCCTCCCACATTACAAAAATGTAAAGTTTGAAGGTGTGAGCCCCATCTAGTATCTCCAGGCCTAGCTAGGCGGGAAATCTCACCATTCTCCATCTTTTCTAACAACACATCATGATGCTTTGCAAACAAAGCATCTTTTCTCATACAAGATGCTCCCACAGTGTTAACTATTAAAGGAACATAGTTACAGAAATCTGCAATTGCTGGAATAGGTGTTGAAACAGTGACCACTACTAACTGCAACTGATGGACAAAGCAATGCACATAAAAAGCATAAGGATTTTCGTCCCTAATCAATTTCTGCACTCCATTAAATTCACCTCGCATATTGGAAACTCCATCATACCCTTGCCCATGAAGCCTAGATATAGGCAACTTATGACTAGAAAGCTTCTTTTAATGCTGCTACTGTAGTCCTTTCTGAAAGTGCATCTAGGCTCCTAAGTAGTTTTGGTGATTTATGATTAACAATTATAGAGCTAATATTTCTATTGGAGAAATGTGCACAGATGTTATACAGATTTAAATTCATGAAGTACATGTTTAAATGTGATGATGTACCTTTCAAACGTGGATATGTTGCAAGAAGCCATCAAGACTAGTAATTATTTGTAATTATTTGTTTATTGAGTCATAGGTATGACGTACTATGAAGGGGGATGCTACGGAGAAGCGTATAAAGGTTCCTAAGTGCTCAAAATAGGTATCTCGAAGTTCCTGTGAGTTTTTCACTCAAAAGACACCCTATACAGAACCTACATCATCGGAACATCTGACGTGGGTCGGAACATTGGACATGAGCCGGAGGCTCGGGATGTCCTCGCAGCAAACCTCAGCCATGGCGCGGCGGACGGAGTTGCGGAAGAAGTCCCGGGCGGCAGCGCGGCGGCGCTGCCGCTCTTGGGCCTCCACGCTCCCGACGTCGTCGTCGGCCGAGGCTGCAAAGACGCAGCGAGACATGCGCGAGGCCGGGGGAAGCGTCCCCGGTGTCACCCGCGGAGGCGGAATCGCCGAGCGGCTCAAACTCCATAGGAGTCTCGCTGACGTGGGTCAGCGATGGGTCCTGCTCGGGGAGCGACTCCTCGGGGTGAAGCTCTGCCCCCGGGCGAGAGAGGTGTTGACCTCCATCTCGTCGGCTTCGGCTTCGGCGAGGTAGTCCTCTCACCAGCCCTCGTACGATGGACCCAGGTCATCTAGATCATCACACTCATCGAACTCGAGGTCTAGGACGTCGTCGTTGCTCAGAATCTCAGGCATGTCCGAGGAAGTGGACTGTTGAGGGCTGCTCATGTGCCCCACGGTGGGCACCAGCTGTTGGTGTCTGGGAAACACGCCTACTGAGGGCAGCGGGTCCACTGACCGGCAGAAAATTTGTAGTTGGAATGAGGCCCAACGACAACCCTTCCCAGCAGCCCGGGGTGGCGGCCGAGCTCGCGGGGGCTCTGGCTGCGCGGTCTTCCCGGACTATGCCTGGCGCGACCTGAGATCCTGGTACAGATCCGTCGTACGGCGAGACTATGAGGGGGTGAGAGGAGAGGCGAAGGGAATACAAACCGTGGGAGACAAGTGATTTTACCCTGGTTCGAGCCCCACTGCCGGGTAATAGCTCTACTCCAGCACTCATTGATTATCTGGTGGAAACAGTACAGGGGCGCCGAGACCAGGCTAGGAGGCGCCGGTCCTGAGCTTACAGGGGAGTTTCAGACACTGAGGTGACTAGGATCTACTCTGCTACGACTGCTGCTAAGGAAGCTTCAGATGCTTGTGTTGCTTGCCCTCTTAGACTTGGTTGTTATGCTGGGCAGGCTTCTCCTTTTATAGGCGCGGCGGGTTATTCGGAGCTGATACCACGGGCCCCGCGCCTATCCATGCTTTGTCCATCTTTACTGGCGGCGCCCTTGTCTCATTCCCTGGCTCTGTCCTATCTGTGGCATGCAAAGAGAAGCTTGTCTCGTCAGTACTGGACACGTGTTCGTCTTGGTGTGCCGATTCGGGGGAGCAGCCTGCACAGGAAGAAAGCACTTTCCCTTTATCCCCTATATGGCATTGACTGGTCGGAGCCAGCTTCGCGCCACCCGTTGGGGGCGTCGCAGAGCGCGGCAGCCGTTGCCGTCTGCCCAAGGGACAAACGGCACGGCGAACTCCCTGCGGGGCTCTCCTCGGGCTACCGAGGCCCCGGGGAGGTACAGTCCTCTCGGTTAAGGCCGAGGAAAGCGTAGTGGGGCTGACAGCTGCCACTATCTGTCCGGGGGACAGGCGAGCTGTCCGCGGGGCCCTCTCCCGGGCTAAGGATAGCCCGGGAGGGGCGCAACACTTTTGGTTATGACCGAAGGAGGCGCGGTTGTCTTGGTCAAGCCCGGGGATAGCCTTGGCGGGCTAGACGTCTCCCTTGGTACGGCCAGGGATGGCCTTCTGGGCTCTTTCTACGTGTGGCATGCCGGTACGGATCCGGCCCAAGGCCTATCTTGGGTAGGCCGATTATGAATCACCAACGGATAGATATTTGGAAAATCACATAGAGAGACTCAAATCTTGAAATCCCGAACAATCCGATGTGTCATTATGGATACTCCGGTACTTGGTACCAGATGCTCCAACTCCTGAAAGTGCAAAACCATGTGTTTTGGAATTGGGATGTGATTAGTGTCTCCTAGGCTATACTTCATTCAATGAGCACTTGAGATTTCTAAAAGTTGTTTTTCCTCGTATCCCTATTAATAGTATGGTTGACCTTATGATTAAATTAAAAACTATATAATAAAAGTTTAAGGATAAGCGAGCATTTTTTCTTCTCTCCTTTTGAGGAAATCACGTTGCTTTCACATCCATCATAATGTCGACGAAACTTTCTCATTTGCTTAATTAAACCATCAGTACATTGATCATTTTGTTGTTGATCACCAAAATTAACTTAGAGGCCTAGATGAAGTTTCAGTCTCCCACTTTTTGGTAATTGATGACAACCCGATAAATCTTATGAAAATCATAGTAGAATTCATATAGAGTGAGCTCCCCCTAAATATGTGCGTTAGATGAATTCGATTGTAAATCAAATGCACATATTAAAAAAAATACTACATGATCTCCTCCTATATCATTCCAATTGAGGAGTAGCACAAATAAGCAAATTGCAAGTAAATATACATATGACATGGCATGGTGCACACAAAGCATATAGATTAAGAAATTAAGTAGCTAAGCAGCCAACCATACCAAGTATTACACCACATCACATCGCAAAGACATAGTTAAATTTACAACAGACCATTGTTTTCAACACCAATTAAACAAAGTTTACCAACTATAGATGGCCAAATGGGTGCCCTGACACTACCCGGTCCAGGCCCAATCAAGCGCGGGCTCGATTTTAGACTTGGCCTGGCACAGCTCGAGGAAGGAGGCGGGCCATGTCGTGCCAACCCATGGGACGAGGCAAAGGCCTAGGCATGACCTGAACATTTGTACATAATTGGTGAAAATAGGAGGCAAAGATAGCAATCCCAGACTTTGAACCTCTTGACTTCCAACTAGCCACTAGGACATATTTTCCTTTATGATGGTTGTATTATAATATATTCT
Organism: Raddia distichophylla; assembly: GCA_005191435.1. NCBI lineage: Eukaryota > Viridiplantae > Streptophyta > Magnoliopsida > Poales > Poaceae > Raddia > Raddia distichophylla. The sequence continues at coordinate 644,816 of SPJY01035639.1, forward strand.
AATGTACATACTTATTAACCAAAGCATCAAACCACTTTTTCCACCATGTTGTACTTATTTTCTACATTATCAAGATATTTTCAAGCCAACCATATTCTTTTTGGATTTTTTTTGATTTTGTAATGAAAAGTGCAAAGGGGTTAGCCTTCGGGTTTTTTCGAAAACGATAAGTTTTCTCGATTTTGGATCAGTACCAGCCGTAAAACCACTTTTTCCACCATGTTGTACTTGGTTTCCACATTATCAAGATGTTTTCAAGCCAACCATATTTTTTCAGATTTGTTTTAATTTTTTTGATTTTATAATGAAAAGTCCAAATCAGTTAGCCTTTAGTTTTTTCGAAAACGACACATTTTCTCGATTCTAGATCAGTACCAGCCGTTCATTTCCCAACATGCTGTACTTCTTTTCTACAGTATCAAGACGTTTTCAAGCCAACCGTAGTTTTTTGGAATTTTAAATTTTTTTGATTTTATCAAGGAAAGTCCAAAGGTGTTAGCCTTCTAGTTTTTTCGAAAACAACAAGTTTTCTCGATTCTGCATCAGTACCAACCGTAAAACTACTTTTTCCAACATGTTTTCTACATTATCAAGATGTTTGAACCCTACCGTAGTTTTTTGGAATTTTAAATTTTTTTTATTTTATAATGGAAAGTCCATAGGGATTAGCCTTCGAGTTTTTTCGAAAACGACAAGTTTTCTCGATTCTGGATAAGTACACGCCGTAAAACCACATTTTCCACTATGTTGTACGTATTTTCTACATTATCAAGATGTTTTCAAACCAACCGTAGTTTTTTGGCCTTTTTTATTTTTTTATTTTATCATCGAAAGTACAAAAGGGTTAGCCTTCGGGTTTTTTTTCCAAAACGACAAGTTTTCTTGATTTTGGATCAGTACCAGCCTAAAACCACTTTTTCCACCATGTTGTACTTGTTTTCTACATTAGCAAGAAGTTTTTAAGCCAACCGTATTTTTTCAGATTTTTTGTTTTTTTATTTTATAATGAAAAGTGCAAAGGGATTAGTCTTCGGTTTTTTGAAAACGACATGTTTTCTCGATTTTGGATCAGTACCAGCCGTAAAACCACTTTTTCCACCATGTTTTACTTGTTTTTGACATTATCAAGATTTTTTCAAGCCAACCGTATTTTTTCGGATTAATTTAATTTTATCATTTTATAATGGAATGTCCAAACGGGTTAGCCTTCGTTTTTTTTTTGAAAACGACAAGTTTTCTTGATTCTGGATCAGTACCAGCCGTAAAACCACATTTTCCACCCTGTTGTACTTCTTTTCTGCATTATCAACACGTTTTCAAGCCAACCATTGTTTTTTGGATTTTTTAATTTTTTTTTTATTTTTCCATGCAAAGTCCAAAGGGGTTAGAAATCTATTTTTTCGAAAACGACAGTTTTCTCGATTCTGGATCAGTAGCAGCTGTAAAACCATTTTTTTCCACCATGTTATACTTCTTTTCTACATTGTCAAGATGTTTTCAAGCCAACAGTAGTTTTTCAGATTTTTTTTTATTTTATCATGGAAAGTCCAAAGGGGTTAGCCTTCGGGTTTTTTCGAAAACGACATGTTTTCTCGATTCTGGATCAGTACCAGTCGTAAAACCACTTTTTCCACCATGTTGTACTTTTTCTACATTATCAAGATGTTTCAAACCTACCGTAGTTTTTTTTTAATTTTGAAATTTGTTTATTTTATAATGGAAAATCCAAAGTGGTTAGCCTTCGGGTTTTTTTTCGAAAACGACAAGTTTTCTCGATTCTGGATCAGTAACAGCCGTAAAACCACATTTTCCACCATGTTGTACTTTTTTCTACATTATCAAGATGTTTTCGAGCCAATCGTATTTTTTCAGCATTTTTTTATTTTATCATGGAATGTGCAAAAGGGTTAGCCTTCGGGTTTTTTCGAAAACGACAAGTTTTCTTGATTCTGGATCAGTACCAGCCGTAAAACCACTTTTTCCACCATGTTGTACTTTTTCTACATTATCAATATGTTTCAACCCTACCGTATTTTTTTTAATTTTGAAATTTTTTATTTTATAATGGAAAATCCAAAGTGGTTAGCCTTGGGGTTTCTTCGAAAACGACAAGTTTTGTCGATTCTGGATAAGTACTAGCCGTAAAACCATATTTTCCACCATGTTGTACTTTTTTCTACATTATCAAGATGTTTTCGCGTCAACTGTATTTTTTCAGCATTTTTTTATTTTATCATGGAAAGTGCAAAAGGGTTAGCCTTCGGGTTTTTTCGAAAACGACAAGTTTTCTCGATTCTGGATCAGTACCAGCTGTAAAACCACCTTTTTCACCATGTTGTACTTGTTTTCTACATTATCAAGATGTTTTCAAGCCAACCTTTTTTTTGTCAAATTTTTTTATTGTATCTTGGAAAGTCCAAATTGGGTTAGCATTCGGGTTTTTTCAAAAACTACAAGTTTTCTCGATTCTGGATTAGTACCAGCCGTAAAACCACTTTTTTCACCATGTTGTACTTTCTTTGTACATTATCAAGATGTTTTCAAGCCTACCATAGTTTTTTGGAATTTTGAAAATTTTTTATTTTATAATGGAATGTCCAAAGGGGTTGGCCTTCGGGTTTTTTTCCGAAAACGACAAGTTTTCTCGATTCTGGATCAGTACCAGCCGTAAAACCACTTTTCCCACCATGTTGTATGATGGGGCCGGACGCTGGTCCTGATCTTCTGGTGAGAGATGGTAAGGATAACTCGGTAGGTGTCACGGAGACCTAAACGATCTGGCTTCCAACCCCGCAAAGGAACTGAAAATCCTAGCGATCGCTAAACCACCACAACGAGTGTTATCGACCGAACCAGAGGCACGATCGACCTGTCCACGAAGGACGATTCCTGCAGGCAACCGAAGAAAGAGCAAGAACAAATGATAAGCAATCATAATTGCGAATATGGATTAAGTATAATGGGGTTCAGAAACTTGGTCCTGTTGGTCTCGCTGACACAAGAAGAACACGGCGAAATCTCACACGATAGTGTCGAAATCAACTAAACAAAACCCAACTAAGACGAAGCACGGTGTAGGATTTATATGGGGCGGCGGCCAGAGGTGGGGCGCCCAAACAGGTGCCCACACGTGCTCAACCCTAACTCTAGGGGTACACGGGCTTTGGGCCCAAAAATTCGGCGATGCAGCGCCGGAAAGTTTCTGTCCGTCATCTTGTTTTCGTGATTTCCGTTGACTCGGATCGAATTTGAATGTGTGGTTGGATCTGTTGGAAAGCTTATCTTGTAAGCTTTTCGTAGAGTCCTTATTTGTCTCATTTAGATATCATAAGTGATCTGGGCGCCCGTTTGAAGGTGTACTGGTCCTGAGAATGCGAACCGGACTCGGCAGCGAATTGGACATCCTGTTGACATGGGCAACCGCGTCAATGATTTCCTCATCATCCCCCTTTTCTTGAATTTGAGTCGTCCTCGACTCAAGCATTTTCTCCTGCGAAAGGTTAGGAACAACAGGAGGCAAAGCAATAGACAAAATTTTCAAATCATTGCATAATTCTTTAGCTAACTCATCATCTTCACAATTTTTGATAGCTAAAAGAACATGACCTTTCAATTTAATTCCATAATTCATCTCAACAGTTTCCTTTTGTTTTGTTACACTTGGTTTATCATTGACACCACTTTTATTTTATGATTTACGACTTGCTTTTGATAACTCAGCCGGTGTCATATGTTGCAGCACATATTTCTTCCCCTTAAACATAAATTTATATTCATTATACCTACCATGATGAACAGTATCTACATCATAAATCCAAGGTCTACCCAACAAAATAGAACAAACATCCATGGGCGCAACATCACAATCTATGTAATCACGATAAGTACCAAAGTAGATGTGAATTCAAACACTCTTAGTTACCTTGAGCTTACCGCAAGAATTGAACCATTCAATGTAATATGGATGTGGATGCGGGTGTGAAGGTCAAGCCAAGCTTCTCAACCATGTCAACGCTTGTAAAGTTGCAACTTCATCCATCGATGATGACGGGCACCGTATATTCGTTGACGACCATCTTGGTTTGAAAAAGATTATGCCACTGACTTTCATGGGACCGTTCTGGTTGTGCAGTCAATACACGGGTCACGACAAGTGTTGGACGAGCTTCCGTTGTCGAAGTATTAAACACATCTCCTTCGAAATCTTCGACTCCTGCGGGTTAGTGGCAACTAAAGGAATATCATCCTCATGTTCACTAGCAGAAGAGTACTCACCATCCTCACGGATAATGAGAGTACGTTGGTTAGTACAATCAAGCTTTACCTAACATGATGAATAGTATCTACATCATAAATCCAAGGTCTACCCAACAAAATAGAACAAACATCCATGGGCGCAACATCACAATCTATGTAATCACGATAAGTACCAAAGTAGATGTGAATTCGAACACTCTTAGTTACCTTGAGCTTACCGCAAGAATTGAACCATTCAATGCAATATGGATGTGGATGCGGGTGTGTGGTCAAGCCAAGCTTCTCAACCATGTCAACGCTTGTAAAGTTGCAACTTCATCCGTCGATGATGACGGGCACCGTATATTCGTTGACGATCATCTTGGTTTGAAAAAGATTATGCCACTGACTTTCATGGGACCGTTCTGGTTGTGCAGTCAATACACGGGTCACGACAAGTGTTGGACGAGCTTCCGTTGTCGAAGTATTAAACACCTCTCCTTCGAAATCTTCGACTCCTGCGGGGTTAGTGGCAACTAAAGCAAGATCATCCTCATGTTCACTAGCAGAAGAGTACTCACCATCCTCACGGATAATGAGTGTACGTTGGTTAGTACAATCACGCTTTGTATGTCCAAATCCCTTGTAACGGAAACATTGAATGTCGCGAGTACGGCCTGTGGATGCGACAGAAGAAACACTTTTGGTGGGAGCTTGCACCGCGGGATTCTTGCTTACACTCGTAGCTTGTGTTGGAGGGGTAGAAGGAACAACGGGTGGAGACGCTTGATTAAGTGTTGACGATGGAACCTTCGCAGCCTTAAGGTTTGATTTTGATGAACCACTGAAGCTTCCTCGCGTCTGGATTTGTCGTCCCTGTATTTTCCTTTCTGCTTTGCAAGCAAGATGGAACAAACGAGTGATAGAATTGTATTCTTTATAATCAAGTATATCCTGAATCTCACGGTTTAACCCACCCAAGAATCTAGCCATTTTTGCATCCTCACTCTCTTCTAAACCACAACGCAACATACTAATTTGTAGTTCCTGATAATACTCCTCAACTGATTCGCTATTTTGATTTAAACGTTCTAACCTATTAAGCAAATCTCTCTCATAATATGAAGGAACAAATCTAGGTCGCATGACATGTTTTAAAGCTTGCCAGGTGGTAGGTTCATTTTCTCTTCTACAGATTTCATGCCACCAAATAGATGCAATATCAATGAATTCACTAACAACAACTTTAACTTGATTTTCAGGTGAAACAGTAAAGCATGAAAATTTTTGATCTATCAATAATTTTCAATCAAGGTAAGCGTCAGGATCATATCTACCAGCATAATGAGGTATTGTCAAGTTAACCTTGGCTAATGAGTCATCACGTACCTCACGATTACCTTGACGATTTCTTGCCATACCTTGCCGATTGCGGCGTAGCCTTCGATGATCTTGATCATTATTCACATCGAATCCATCATCAGCCTCGGAATCAGCAACATACTCATTCTCAGCTTGTTCAACCTCATCAGCCTAAGAGCGACGATCAGCAGGGGCTACAAGAGGCACCGGGGCAGCAAGGGGTGCAGGAGTCACACGGGCAGCAGGAGCAGGTGCTCTTCTTTCAATGTCTTCCATTCTCGTGATCAAATTGACAATCCTTCTCTCAAGCCGTTCCATCCCGTGGGCGTTTGCGTTCGCTAGTTGGGTGATGCTATTGGCCATATCAGCCATGGCCTTTTGCTGGTCCTCCATGTACTTCGCGAATTCAGCGTTGAGCACAGATTCGTTGTTACTTCCTCCTGACATGGTTAGCGGGAGCAAAAAGAACACACAAGAATATGTATACTATATGCTACTGTTGTGTGGGTGCCAACAACTCTCTCTCTAACTTATCATTTTTTCTTATCAGTTCTTACCGTGCAAGCAGTAGGTACAAACGGCAACTGGTCGGCGATAACTTCAACGCACAGGGTGGTAAAACGATGGTTAGGATCCGTCCCTGCTTGGTTAGTATATGGTGGAGCTTGGACAGGCTTATATATGTAGCAACTGATAAACAATTGTTCAAACAACAATACAAAGTTGAATAATAGCCCAAAGTAGTACAATTGCTGGAACTAGCCTAGTCTTAGATGTAGGTCAAGCTGGAATATAAGGATAGCACAAAAGAATGGCACAAAGGGCTAAGATCAGACTAAGCACACTGTAATTGAACACAGAGAATTCCCTTGCCAATTTCACTTCTCTTTTTTCCTTCAATTTCTGCGCGGCTCTTTTCTTGACGTGGCCTCTTTCTTTGACAATTTTTTTGATATGATTTTTCTGATATTTTTCTCAGCTTCAGCAACACGGAAATATGGATACAGAGGTGTTTTCCCCTCAATTTGAAGGTTGAGGGTGGCCGATACAATTTCTGTAGTGTGCTCTGAAAAGCGTGCGGGAACTTCGGGGACCGGATAGGTAGTCTTTTCTGATGGATTTTCGGGATTCTAATTCGACCAAAAAACAGACGTAGTGAGTTTTGGTTGGATGTATCTCGTCGAGATCTTTCCAACGAGTGGTCGTGGACCCAAATCGGAGTTCATATGAGAAAGTTATGGTTGTTTTACCGAATGGCCTCCGTATCAGGGTTCTTGGATAGGTTGTTTTGCCCTTTTTCTGCGTTTCGGCGACGAACAGTGGGTATGCGGTGGCTGAATTGGAGGGCTAGCGATGCAAGGCAATTAACGCAAGGTGGTTTGCGGCCTATCTATGGTTGGCGATGGCGGGACAGAAGCACAAGGCGGCTAGCGGGGCAAACCGAGTAGGGCTCGATTTGGATCAAAGACAGCTAAACCGATCTAGACTCGACTAACCAGCAACACGACGAATTATGGGCAAAAACTCAACGACGTATACAGCGAGAACAATTGTAAAAGGCTAAACGTGGCTCGGAAAATAGTAGATGCAAACTCTTTTTGTGGGTGGCAATTTTCTGGACTCTAGGTACAAAACCAATCTACTAAACAGAAAAACAAAAATTTTCTCACCAGGCAACAGATGCTTTGATACCACTTAATGGGGGCGGACGCTGGGTCCTGATCTTCTGGTGAGAGATGGTAAGGATAACTCGGTAGGTGTCACGGAGAGCTAAACGATCCGGCTTCCAACCCCGCAAAGGAACTGGAAATCCCGGTAACCGCTAAACCACCACAACGAGTGTTATCGACCGAACCTGAGGCACGATCGACCTGTCCACAAAAGATGATTCCTCCAGGCAACCGAAGAACGAGTAAGAACACAAGATAAGTAATCACAATTGCGAATATAGATTAAGTATAACGGTGTTCAGAAACTTGGTCTAGTTGGTGTAGTCGACACAAGAAGAACAAGGCGAAATCTCACACGACAGTGACGAAATCAACTAAACAAAACCCAACTAAGACGAAGCACGGCGTGGGACTTATATAGGGTGGCGGCCAGAGGAGGGCCGCCCAAACAGGTGCCCACACGTGCTTAACCCTAACTCTAGGGGTACACGGGCTTTGGGCCAAAAAATACGGTGACGCAGCACCTGAAAGTTTCCGTCTGTTGTCTTGTTTTCGTGATTTTCGTTGACTTGGATCGAATTTGAAGGCGTGGTTGGATCCGTTGGAAATATTATCTCGTAAGCTTTCCGTGGAGTTCTTATTTGCCTCATTTGGACATCGTATGTGATCTAGACGTCCGTTTGAAGGTGACTGGTCCTGAGAATCCGAACCGGACTCAGCAGCGAATTGGACGTCCTCTCGACTTGGGCAACTGCGTCAGTGATGTCCTAATCATTGTACTACTTTTCAACATTATCAAGATGTTTTCAAGCCAACCATAGTTTTTCAGCATTTTTTATTTTTTTATTTTATCATGGAAAGTCCAAAAGGGTTAGCCTTCGGGTTTTTTCGAAAACGACATGTTTTCTCAATTCTGGATCAATACCAGCCGTAATTCCAATTTATTCACCATGTTGTACTTGTTTTCTAAATTATCAAGATGTTTTCAAACCAGCCGTTTTTTGTCAATTTTTTATTTTTTTGATTTTATCATGGAAAGTCCAAAGGGGTTGGCATTCGAGTTTTTTTTTTCTTTGAAAACTACAAGTTTTCTCGATTCTGGATCGGTAGCAGCCGTAAAACCACTTTTTCCACCATGTTGTACTTTTTTCTACCTTATCAAGATGTTTTCAAGCTTACCGTAGCTTTTTGAAATTTTGAAATTTTTATTTTATAATGGAAAGTCCAAATGGGTTAGCCTTCGGTTTTTTTCGAAAACGACAAGTTTTCTCGATTCGGGATCAGTTTCAGCCGTAAAACCACTTTTCCCACCAAGTTGTACTTGTTTTCCACATTATCAAGACGTTGTCAAGCCAACCGTAATTTTTGGTATTTTTCTAATGTTTTGTGATTTTGTCAAGAAATGCCCAAAGGGGTTAGCCTTCGGGTTTTTTTGGAAAACGACAAGTTTTCTCGATTCTGGATCAGCACCAGCCGTAAAACCACCTTTTCCACCTTGTTGTAATTCTTTTCTACATTATCAAGATGTTTTCAATCCAACCATAGTTTTTTGGAATTTTTTAATTTTTTATTTTATCATGGAAAGTCCTTGGTTAGCTTTCTCGATTCTGGAACAGTACCAGCCGTGAAATAACTCTTTCCACCATACTGCACTTGTTTTCAACATTATCAAGATGTTTCCAAGCCAACCGTAGTTTTACAGAATTTTAATTTTTTTATCTTATCATGGAAAGTCCAAAGCGGTTAGCCTTCGGGTTTTTTCGAAAACGACAAGTTTTCTCGATTCTAGATCAGTACCAGCCGTAAAACCACCTTTTCCACTATGTTGTACTTCTTTTCAACATTATCAAGATGTTTTGAAGCCAACCGTAGTTTTTTTGGCATTTTTAAATTTTTTTGATTTTGTCATGGAAAGTCCAAAAGGGTTAGGCTCCGGGATTTTTGAAAACAAGTTTTCTCGATTCTGTATCAGTTCTAGCCGTAAAACCACTTTTTCTACCATGTTGAACGTTTTTATACGTTATCAAGATGTTTTCAAGCCAACCATAGTTTTTTGCTTTTTAAATTTTTTTTATTTTGTGATGGAAAGTCCAAAGGGGGTTAGCATTTGGGTTTTTTCGAAAATGACAAGTTTTCTCGATTCTGGATCAGTACCAGCCGTAAAACCACTTTTTCCACCGTGTTGTACTTTTTTCTTTCTTATCAACATGTTTTCTAGCTTACCGTACATTTTTGAAATTTTGAAATGTTTTTATTTTATAATGGAAAATCGAACGAGGTTAGCCTTCGGGTTTTTTCGAAAACGACAAGTTTTCTTGATTCTGGATCAGTATCAGCCGTAAAACCACATTTTCCATCATGCTGTAACTCTTTTCAACATTATCAAGATGTTTTCCAACCAACCGTATTTTTCAGAATTTTTATTTTTTTATTTTATCATGAAAAGTCCTATGGGGTTAGCCTTCAGGTTTTTTCGAAAACGACAAGTTTTCTCGATTCAGGCTTATTACCAGCCGTAAAACCACTTTTTCCACCATGTTGTACTTATTTTCAACATTATCAAGATGTTTTCAAGCCAGCGAAAGTTTTTTGGAATTTTCAAAAGTTTTTATTTTATCAAGGAAAGTCCAAAGTGGTTAGCCTTCGGGCTTTTTTCGAAAACGATAAGTTTTTTTGATTCTGGGTCAGTACCAGCCATAAAATCATATTTTCCACCATGCTGTAGTTGTTTTCTACATTATCAAGATGCTTTCAAGCTAACAGTATTTTTTATTTTTTTTATTTTTTGATTTTATAATGAAAAGTCCATAGGGGTTAGCCTTCGGGTTTTTTTCGAAAACGACAAGTTTTCTTGATTCTGGATGAGTACCAACCATAAAACCACTTTCTCCACCATTCTAGACTTGTTTTCCACATTATCAAGATGTTTTCAACCGAACTGTAATTTTTGGTATTTTAAATTTTTTTTATCGTGGAAAGTCCAAAAGTGTTAGCCTTCGGGTTTTTTCGAAAACGACAAGTTTTCTCGATTCTGGATTAGTACCAGCCGTAAAACCACTTTTTCCACCATGTTGTACTTTTTTTTCTACATTATCAAGATGTTTTCCAGCCATCCGTAGTTTTCAGAAGTTTCAAATTTTTTATTTTATGGTGGAAAGTCCAAAGGGTTAGCCTTAGGGTTTTTTCGAAAACGATAAGTTTTCTCGATTCTGGATCAGTACCAGCCGTAAAACCACTTTTTTCACCATGTTGTACAGGTTTTCTACATTATCAAGATGTTTTCAAGCTAATCGTATTTTTAATTTTTAATTTTTTTATTTTATCCTGAAAAGTCCATAGGGGTTAGCCTTCGGGTTTTCCCAAAAACAACAAATTTTCTCGATTGTGGATCAATACCAGCCGTAAAACCACTTTTTTCCACCATGGTGTTCTTGTTTTCCAAATTGTCACTATGTTTTCAAGCCAACCATAGTTATCAGAATTTTTAATTTTTTTTCATTTTATCATGGAAAGTCCAAAGGGGTTACCCTTCGGGTCTTTTCGAAAACAACAAGTTTTCTCTATTCTGGATCAGGACCAGCCGTAAAACCATTTTTCCACCACGTTGTACTTCTTTTCTACATTATCAAGATGTTTTCAAGCCAACCGTAGTTTTTTCTGAATTTTTAATTTTTTTTATTTTATCATGGAAAGTCCGAAGGGTTTAGCCTTCGGGCTTTTTCGAAAACGATAAGTTTTCTCGATTCTGGATCAGTATTAGCTGTAAAACCAGTTTTTCAACCATGTTGTACTTTTTCTACATTATCAAGATGTTTTCGAGCCAACCGTAGTTTTCTGAATTTTCAAATTTTTATTTTATGATGGAAAGTCCAAAGGGGTTAGCCTTTGGGTTTTTTTCGAAAACGACATGTTTTCTTGATTCTGGATCAGTACCAGCCGTAAAACCACTTTTTTCACCATGTTGTACTGATTTTCTACATTATCAAGATGTTTTCAAGCCAACCGTTGTTTCTCATAATTTTTAATTTTTTTGATTTTATCATGGAAAGTCCAAGGGTGTTAGCCTTCGTGTTTTTTCGAAAACGGCAAGTTTTCTCGATTCTGGATTAGTACCAGCCATAAAACCATCTTTTCCACCACGCTAGACTTGTGTTCCACATTATCAAGATGTTTTCAAGCCAACCGTAATTTTGGGTATTTTTAAATTTTTTATTTTTTTCGTGGAAAGTCCAAAAGTGTTAGCCTTCGGGTTTTTTCGAAAACGACAAGTTTTCTCGATTCTGGATCAGTACCAGCCGTAAAACCACTTTTTCCATCATGTTGTACTTTTTTCTACATTATCAATATGTTTTCATGCCACTCGTTGTTTTTGTCAATTTTTTTTTTGATTTTATCCTGGAACGTCCAAAGGGGGTTAGTATTCGGGGTTTTTCGAAAACGACAAGTTTTCTCGATTCTGGATCAGTTCCAGCTGGAAAACCACTTTTTCCGCCATGTTTTACTTTTTTCTACCCTATCAAGATGTTTTCAAGCTTACCGTACCTTTTTGAAATTTTTATTTATAATGGAAAGTCCAAACGAGTTAGCCTTCGGGTTTTTTCGAAAACGACAAGTTTTCTCGGTTCTTTTTCCACCATGATAGACTTGTTTTCCACATTATCAAGATGTTTTCAAGCCAACTATAATTTTCAATATTTTTAAATTGTTTTATTTTATCTTGGAAAGTCCAAAAGGATTAGCCTTCGGGTATTTTTGAAAACGACAAGTTTTCTCGATTCTGGATCAGTTCCCACCGTAAAACAACTTTTTCCACCATATTGTACTTGTTTTCAACATTATCATGATGTTTTCAAGCCAACCGTATTTTTCAGATTTTTAAATTTTTTATTTCATATTGAAAAGTCCAAAGGAGTTAGCCTTCGGCTTTGTTCGAAGAAGACAAGTTTTCTCGATTCAGGATCAGTACCAGCCGTAAAAACTTTTTTTCGACCATGTTGTACTTTTTCTACTTTATCAAGATGTTTTCAAGCCAACCATAATTTTTTGTATTTTTAATTTTTTTATTTTATCATGGAAAGTAAAAAGGGGTTAGCCTTCGGTTCTTTTCGAAAACGACAAGTTTTCTCGATTTTGGATCAGTACCAGCCGTAAAACCACTTTTTCCACCATGTTGTAATTCTTTTCAACATTATCAAGATGTTTTCAAGCCAACCGTAGTTTTTAAGAATTTTTAAATTTTTTTATTTTATCATGGAAAGTCCAAAGGGGTTACCCTTCGGGTCTTTTCGAAAACGATAAGTTTTCTCGATTTTGGATCAGTACCAGCTGTAAAACCATTTTTTCCACCACGTTGTACTTCTTTTCTACATTACCAAGGTGTTTTCAAGCCAACCGTAGTTTTTCGGCATTTTTTTATTTTTTTATTTTATCGTGCAATGTCCAAAAGGATTAGCCTTCGGGTTTTTTTGAAAACGACAAGTTTTCTCGATTTTGGATCAGTACCAGCCGTAAAACCACGTTTTCCACCATGTTGTACCTTTTCTAGATTATCAAGATGTTTTTAAGCCAACCATAGTTTTTAGAATTTTTTAAAGTTTTTATTTTGTGATGGAAATTCCAAAGGGGTTAGCCTTCGGGTTTTTTTTTCGAAAATGACAAGTTTTCTTGATTCTGGATCAGTACCAGCCGTCAAACCATTTTTTTTCACCATGTTGTACTTGTTTTCTACATTATCAAGATGTTTTTAAGTCAACCATTGTTTTTATCATTTTTTAATTTTTTTTATTTTATCGTGGAAATTCCAAAGCGGGTTAGCATTCGGGTTTTTTCGAAAACGACATGTTTTCTCGATTCTGGATCAGTACCAGCCGCAAAACCACTTTTTCCACCATGTTCTACTTTTTTTCTCCCTTATCAAGATGTTTTCAAGCTTACCGTATTTTTGAAATTTTTTATTTTAAAACGGAAAGTCCAAACGGGATAGCCTTCGGGTTTTTTCGAAAACGACAAGTTTTCTCGATTTTGGATAAGTACCAGCCGTAAAACCACTTTTTCCACCATGCTGTACTTGTTTTCCACGTTATCAAGATGTTTTCAAGCGAACCGTAATTTTCGGTATTTTTTATTTTTTTTATTTTATCATGGAAATTCCAAAGGGGTTAGCCTTCGTGTTTTTTCGAAACGACAAGTTTTCTCGATTCTAGATCAGTACCAGCCGTAAAACCACATTTTCCACTATGTTGTACTTCTTTTCTACATTATCAAGACGTTTTCAATCCAACCGTAGTTTTTCGGAATTTTTTATTTTTTAAATTTTATAATGAAAAGTCCAAAGGGGTTAAGCCTTGGACCTACTAAGAAACTGCAGCAGCACCTCCCTTAAGCCCAAGTAACCTTGGCCCAGTTCCTGCACGTCGTGGTCCAGTGAAGAAAGTCCACTGTGCGTGTGCTTTGGACAATTCGAGATCTAGTTGGTCCAGTGATGAAAGTCCACGATGTGTGTGCTCTGAACGGTCTTCCTCTAGCGCAGTTGCAACCATGGCCCAGTTCCTGCGCGTTGTGGTCCAGTGCGCCACGAGGGGCGAGCTAAAGACAGGAATCAAACTTGTCAATACCTTTTCGGTGGCCATTTCGGTTTTTCTATTGGGATGGAACATTTTGATACCG
>SPJY01035639.1:659827-718208 GCA_005191435.1 Raddia distichophylla
TTAGGCCTCAAATATGTCTCCACCAAGTTTGGGCTTGGGTCTTGGACAATTGCTCGTTATTTCATTGGGCCGACCAGCTCCCGGCAGAACGGCGTCACACTGCGGAAACACAGGGTAGCCTTGGGATATGGTCTTGAAATTTGGAGGGTGGCTAATTCATGGCATTTAGGATTTTTGGGGATTTTTCCAGAATTTTTCAAAAAGGTCTTCTAGGGTTTTGGCTTAAACCTTAGTTTAAAGTAATTAAAACAGGGTTTCGTATATAACAATTCCCTTTTAATTTACTTTTGGGTTTTCGAAAATACAAGTGACATACGACAAAATAGAGGATGTCACAAACCTCCCCCCCTTACGGAGAATCTCGACCCCGAGATTCAGAGAAATCCTGCTCGAACAACTCTGGAAACTCAGCCCGCAAATCTTCCTCCTTTTCCCAGGTCGCCTCTGCCTCTGAATGGTTGGACCACTGCACTTTGCAAAACTTGGTAGACCGACGCTAGGTGCACCTTTCTGACACATCCAAAATCTTGACCGGCCTCTCTTTATAGGACAGATCCTCTTGCAAATCCATAGCTTCGACTGGCATCTGCTCCTCTAGCACTCTCAGACACTTCCGGAGCTGAGACACATGGAACACATTATGCACTCTAGACAACTGCTCTGGCAACTCCAACTAACAATCAACTTCTCCTCTCCTTCCCGTTATTGGAAACGGACCAACATATCTCGGGGACAACTTCCCAGACACATGGAATCGACGAAGACCTTTCATAGGTGAAACCTTTAAATAAACATGGTCTCCAACCTCTAACTGCAATTCTCTCCTCCTCTTGTCGGCATAACTCTTCTGCCTTAGCTGGGCGGTCTTCATCCTTTGCTGGATCATCTTGACTTGATCCTCGGCCTCCTTCAAAGCATCTGGGCCGAATAACTTTCGCTCTCCAGTCTCGTTCCAATACAATGGCGTCTGACACTTCCTTCCATACAGAGCTTCAAAAAGCGCCATCTGAATACTGGACTGATAACTATTATTATAGGAGAACTCTGCATATGACAATGCATTATCCCAACCTTTTGAATCTGACAAAGCCACCGCTCTCAACATATCCTCCAAAATTTGATTCGTCCTTTCAGTCTGCCCGTCGGTTTGAAGATGATAGGCAATACTGAAAGTTAGATGCGTGCCCAATAGAGAATGAAACTTATCCCAAAACTTTGACGTGAACTGGCTCCCTCGATCTAAAATGATCCTCTTAGGAACTCCATGCAAACACACTATCTTCGACATATAGACCTCTGCCATCTTAGCACTGTCATACCTTGTCCTCACTGGAATGAAATGAGCCACTTTGGTCAATCGGTCAACGATCACCCATATAGAATCAAAACCTCTCAGGGTTCTCGGCAGACCCACAATGAAATCCATACCAACTTCTTCGCACTTCCATTCAGGCATTCTCAAAGGTTGAAGCAAACCTGCTGGTCTCTGATGCTTGGCTTTGTCTCTCTGGCAAATATCGCACAAGGCAACGAACTCTGCCACATCCTTCTTCATTCCCGACCACCAGTATCTCTCTTTCAGATCCAGATACATCTTGGTACTCCCGGGGTGAATAGAATACGCTGAATCATGAGCTTCCTTCAAAATCAACTCTCGAATATCCTTTCGATCAGGCACGACTATCCTTTTATCGAACCAAACGATACCTTCCTTATCCATCACATATCCTGGCGCCTTCTCTAGGATTATCCCAACAACAATGTCGAGAATCCCATCATCATCATCTTGAGCCTTCTTGATCTGATCTTGGAGATCTAGCTACACTTCCATCATATACAGATGACTATGCACTTAACCGTGCGGAACGATCATCAGATTCAACTTCTCCGCTTCTTCTTGGATATGCTCGCTTCTTGGCTTCCGACTTAGAGCATCGGCAACCACATTAGCTTTGCCTTCGTGGTAATGGATACCCACATCATAATCCGCTAACTGCTCCAACCATCTCCTCTGTCTCATATTCAAATCTGGCTAGGTGAATATATACTTCAGGCTCTTTTGATCCGTACATATTTCGGTGTGATTACCAATTAGATAATGCCTCCATATCTTTAAAGCATGCATCACGGCAGCTAACTCTAAATCATGAGTAGCATAATGCAACCCATGGGGCCGTAGTTGTCGCGAAGCATATGCAACAACTCTTCCTTCTTGCATAAGCACACATCCGATTCCCAACTTCGAAGCATCACAATACACCTCATTGTCCTTATGAACATCCGGTAAGACCAATACCGGTGGCGATGTTAGCTTCTTCTTCAACAACTCGAAGTTGTCTAGGCACTGAGCTGTCCACTTGAACTTGACATCCTTCTTTAACAACTGGGTGAGCGGTCGAGAAATCTTAGAAAATCATTCGACGAAACGATGATAATAACCAGCTATTCTAAGAAAACCTCTGACCTTGGTAACTGACTTCGGTACCTTCCATTCCAAAATCTTACTGACCTTAGACGGATCAACGGACACTCCATCTTCCAAGATAACATGACCAAAAAATGCTACCTCCTTGACCCCTGAAGTCACACTTCGAATACTTGGCATACAACTGATGCTCTCTCAACTTCTCCAACACCAGTCTTAAATGCTCGGCATGCTCCTCCTCATTCTTAGAATAAATGAGAATGTCATCAATGAACACCACGATGAACTTGTCCAGATACTCCATCAGGACCTGATTCATAAGCATCATAAAATGTGCCGGAGCATTAGTGAGTCCGAACGACATCACAGTATATTCATATAATCCATATCGAGTAGTGAAAGCTGTCTTTGGAATATCCTCTGATCTCAACTTGATCTGATGATAACCGGATCTCAAATCGATCTTGAAAAACACCTTGACTCCCTTCAGCTGATCGAACAAATCATCCATACGAGGCAACAGATACTTATTCTCACTTCATTTAGCTTTCGATAATGCACACACATTCTTAGGGTCTTCTCATGCTTCTTCTCCACGAACAACACAGGCGATCCCCATGAAGAAACACTTGGTCTGATAAAGCCCTTGGCTTTCAAATCTTCGAGCTGCGTCTTCATCACCGCAAGCTCCTTAGGATTCATACGGTACGGACGCTGAGAAATAAGCTCTGTACACGGATACAAATCAATGCTGAACTCAACTTCCCGATCCGGCGGAATTCCAGGCAAATCTTCAGGGAAAACATCCAAAAACTCTTTCACTATCGGAGTCTCCTCCAATGGCAGACGCTCTTCTCCGACTCCACGCATCATCTTCAGGTGATGCAGCTTGACAACTGAGTTTTCTTTAAACAAAGACACATACTTGATGATCTCTCCACTTAAAGTAGTAAGGGTTACCGATCTATCAGCACAATCAATCTTACCCTTATACTTACTCAACCAATCCATTCCCAAAATCACTTAATACCTTTGGAATCGATAATGATCAAATTAGTGGGAAACTTATAACCTCCAATGTCCAGATCCACATTCGGACATCCCACATTCGCATTCATAGCCCCACCAGGCGATTGAACAAGCAAGGACTGCCTAAGGGGTACTACCCTCCAACCATTACCAACAATAACCTCACTTGCAATAAAAGAATGCGAGGTTCCCGAATCAAATAAAACAGAAACAGGGATTGAGTTTGCCAAGAACGTACCGAGAACGACGTCTTGGGCATTCTGCACTTCTTCAGCGGTGACGTGGTTCACACGTCCACTTCCTTGGGGTGTCTCGAATGCACTCCCACGGTTCTGCCCTTGAATCAGCTGACGAGCAGGCATCCCTCCTTGGTTCTGCTGAGGTTGGCCTCCCATGTTGAGCGGACAATCATACGATAAGTGGCCCTGCTGATGATACTTGAAACAGGTCACACCAGCAATAGGAGACTTGGCCTGATTCTGCACTTGGCCTCCAGCTTGCCGCGGCTGGCGATCTTGCTGAAAATTACCCCCTTGCTGAGGAGTAAATGACTGCTTGAAACCCGAGTTCTGAAATTGCCTCGGCTGACTCTGATTATGCCCGAAACAAGGAGCTTGATGAGTTTGGGGCCTTGAATTGCTGCTAGACTGCTGAGAAGTGAACTTCCTCTTCTTCTCATCGTTGTGCTTGCGCTGGGCTCCCACCAGGATACGAGCCCTTTCAGTGACATCATCGAATGTCTCACATCGAAGCAGCTTCAACTGAACACCATACCAAGTGTCAAGCCCTTCAGTGAACCTCCAGACCATAGCCTTTTCAGTAGCTACTAGATCTGGTGCATATCGAGACAACTCGATAAACTTGCTGATATACTGATCAATGGATCTATTATTCTGGCGCAGTCCATCGAACTCGCGCTTCTTTTCCTCTTGGATGCTCATCGGAACATGATGGTTCTTGAAGACCTCAACAAAGTCATCCCATCCCATGTTCACATTGTTTGGGTTAGTGGCGCAATAATTTTCCCACCAATGGGCATCATTCCCCTTCAACATATGAGCGGCGTACTGCACGCTCTCATAATCATCACAATTAGCCAAGTAGAGCTTATTCTCTACATTCTTAATCCAATCTTCAGGTTCTATTGGGTCTCCACGGACAGAAAACTCCGGTGGCCGAGACCCCATGAACTCTCTGAACTTAGACTGCGGCAACCCTGGCATTGGCATCGGCTGCGGCGGCGGTTGGTTCAGACGATCCACAATCAAATGCAAAGCTTGAAGAATCATTGCATCATGCACAGGCCCTGCCGACGGAGGAGGTGGCGGGGACTGCGGCTGCTGCTGCTGAGGCTGCAGGTCTTGAGCAGCGACGTTGACCGGTCCTGCTTGATTACCAGCTGCTTGGTTGACTTGCCCTTGGTCATTGGCTTGACCACCCTGGGCTGCTGCATTCTCCTGGTTGGCCTGCTGATCCATCTCCTCTTGCAGATTGATGGGTATGGGCTGAACTCCACGTCCACGACCCCTACCCCTGCCACGGCCTCTTCCTCTGCCACGAGCTTCATTTCCACGACCTCTGGCCATCTGCTGAGACAGAAAGAATAGGAAAGAAGACTAAACGGTAAGCGACATCCTTAGAATATAATAGTTTATGAACGCTCTTATCACTCCATTCAAAGATCCAAATAAGAAGCAACACTCCACATGCTAAAGAAAGCATGCTCCAAATAAATCCAACTCAAGCATAGGTTACAACCACAGACAATAAATTAGTTGTATTATAATATTGCCTTATTATAGCTAGCTTAGCCTTCTTCTATATGAAGTACTTAGTTGCACTTATTCAATTGAATGATGGAAAAATTTTGAAATAAAAATAACTCTTCCATCCACGTCGTCTTCTTTTCTTCGATGTCGATGCAAATATTAAACAAGGCACAATACCAGATATTAAACTAACTTTAAACTTCACTTATACTTTTAATATCCAACATACGAATAGCCATATCACACAAGTGAAAACCACAATTTGGTATGGTCTACTCCACACATAACTTTACAAACATACGGGCGCTAAGTCTTTATGACATAACTAGACACGCTCCCTAATCTTGGCGACGATAGATCGAAACGATCCTCGAATCCAACGAAGAAGCGTCCTCCACTTCGAACGGCTCCTCCTCTTCATCGTCTTCGTCGTCCTCCTTCTTCTCCTCGGGATCTTCGATCTTGATGAACTCGATCTCTTCTCTTGCCTTCCTTCGATCTCCTTGCAGAGCCGAAGCATGCTCCCATTCCAACTTTGCCTTCTTGGCCTTATCTCGGGCTTGCTCTCTTATCAACTCGTCGCCATCTTCCTCAATCTCTCTCTTCATGGCGTTGAGGCGATCTACTTCCTTGTTGAACCTTTCATTCATCAGCGCCTCCCTCTTGTCCAGGTCCTTCTTCCTTTTGTAGAGGAGCTTGACTCGACGCGCCTCTTGTATCTCTGTGATGCGGCCGTTGCGATCAACGTCCTTCAAGCTGGCGATCTCCATCTTGAGCTCATCAATCTTCTCCTCCGCTTCTCCTAGCTGGTCTTCAGCTTCAGCGGCCTTCTCTTCGAAGAATTGCTCATTGAAGCGAATGGCATCATACAACCTCTCCAACACCTCCAGATAGGTGACGGTGGTGTAGATGGTCGAGTTGGTCTCATACTCTTAAATCTCTTGTGAACAATGGCCCATTGAGGTTGCAGTGGTCCCTGCAACGCCGGGGCAGGTAAGAAAATGAACTCACTCTTGCTTCATATTGATGCACGTGCGCGAAGTGCATCGAACCCTTCTTCGCCACTAGCTGAATGGCGCGTCCATCATACTCAGCGGTCTCCTCGAATATGAACTCCCTTGGCACTCCTTCTTGGTCCACATAATGGACTACTAGCTTGCAGTGGTACTGGTTCATCCTATTGAGGAATACCGGAATAAGGGTATACTCAGGCCTTCTCGGGTAGCCCATGCAAAGTCAGGGTTCCGACCGAGGAACGAATAAAAGTGAGGAGTGAGCTCTTGCATTTAAATTTGTAATTTTGTAAATTGAAAGGAAAATAATTAGTACGATAAATAATTGTTTGAAAATTTAGGGCTTTTCATATAAAAATCATAATAACTTAATTTAAAATTTTGCCTTTTCTTTTAAAAGAAACTTGGGACATTCTAATATTTATTAGGATGTCACAAAACCTCCCCCCTTAACAGAATCTCGTCCCCGAGATTCAGAGAAGGGTAAGGCGGGTATTCCTCCCCCCTTAACAGAATCTCGCTCATCCATCTGTCGGAGAATGGTCCCGAAATAATCTGAAAATCCTGATCAGGTGATTCATGACCTATCATGCTTCGAACTGCACACTCTGATGTTTCCTTTTAAGCTTGGCTCCAATGCCAGGATACTTTCTTTCTCCATGGTGAACCCTTGGGCTTCCTCACATGATGGTCTCCATCATCATGTCGTCGTTTCCTTTGCTTTCCAAACACGGTATTTCATTTGATTCTCCAATAGGGTCTTTCATATATCCAAGTCATATCGATATCTTGTAGGCAAGATCTTAGGTTTGTTCGTTGCCTCTTAACTCATAATTCTTTTCTCCTCAATTAGCGATCTAATTCGTTTGCATCTCCTTGTATGACCATCTTTGGTTTCCGATGTTTCCTCTTCTTTGGTGGTATGCTTGATCAAATCTTCAGACAAGAATAGATAAGAGGGAATAGCAGTTGGACAAAAAGGAGGTTCGGAGAAAGAAAAATAGAGAATAAAAAGAAATCTCATTCCACAACTGATTTGTACACGATTGCTTCCTCCTTGCATGCGGTTTTTCTTCAATCCAAACTTCCAGCGGGAATAGGTAAGAGAGTTTTTCTTTTGAACATTGGAAGAATATAGAGAATAGATTGAGTGAACAGAAAGAAATCCCGATCCACCAATGGCTGGTATTCTTGCATGTTGCTTCCCTTTGTCTGTTGCTTCTTTCTCGATGTTCCAAGATAGTTAGGAAAGATAGGAGCTTGAGCGACATCCCACTTAATTTTAAAATAGTTTTCAAATTTTGATTTTAGCACTCAATACAAAGATTCAAACGAATAAGATCCAACACTCTCTTAAATATCTTGTATACGCACTAAAGCGGTACAAGAGGCCATTAAAGAACCAACTCAAGCATGGCGTATAAACATGAATAACAAATTAGTTGTTATAAATATGCCGTCATTATCAGCTACTTATTCTCCATGCATAGGGAGTATTTAAGTTTCATTTAGTGAAGCTCTAAACTATTTGAAAACAACGAGAGAAATTTTTTTTTTTTTTTGTACGAAAACACGGGGAGTGTGTCGTACTTTTTTAATATATAAATCAATTCTCTTTTTTTTTACACCATTTTGCAATTTTTCTTTATAACACATTTTTGGGAGTACATTTTATTTTTGAGCCATTTTTATTTTTGAAACTTTTCCCTTTCTAAGAAGTTTGATGAAACTTTTCAAAAGAAAATGAAATCCTAAACAGTGAAAGTAAAGTGTTGGAGGTTTCGAAACAAATATTGTTCAAAACAAATATTTTGGAGAAATGACCCTTGTTATATATAAACATATATAGTTATATAAAGAATTTGCATAAACCTTTGGAAATGATTTTCTTTTCAAACTAAAACAAGAAGTTCCAACTTAATAAATTCAATTGGCAATATTTAAAATAATAACACACCTTTCAAAACCTCATTCAAAAAAATACCATTTTTGGTGGTTAAAACAAAAGCAAATCTTCCTCTCTTTTTTTTCAATAATAGAAATAGTAAAACATTTTTATTCTTTTTAAATATATTTATTTTTAAATAAAACCAAGGTATATTTGGAAACCAACGATGTTTAAAGTAAACATTTTGTTGGAAAAGACGACAGTGTTTTTAAAGGTAAGTTAAATAAATCTTTTAAATCTATCCTTTTCCAACCAAAATAAGAAGTATCAACTTAAATATATTTTTTTTTTGTAAATTCCTTCTTCTTCTTTTTCTTCTTTTTTTTTTCAAAAACATTTTACAACTTACCTCGATCCTCGTACATCGTCCTCCTTCAGTCTTTGTTTGTAGTGGCGGATCTTGTGTCTTCTTCCTTCGATCTTCTTTGTCGTTGCATAAATTAAAGGCAAAGCAATACACCAAAACATTTACTACTAAATAATACTAGATTACAATTAGCCTAGTTAATGAATATCCATATCTCACAGAGAAAGCCAAAAGTTGATACGGTATACCCCACACAAAAAAATATATAAATATTTGTTTTACTATACGACTTCTACACTTAATCTTTTGAAAGTAACGGCTCTTCATCTTCATCAAGTAGTCTTTCGTTTCTTCTTTCCTTCAACGACGGTCTCTTTTTCTTCGATGTTGGTGTTGGAAGCAATATCACTCATCTTGAATAAAATGGGTCCAATGACTAAACTTTGAATTTGTGGGGTGGATAGAATAAAACTTTGCAAGGTAGAATAATAGGTAAGGATAGAATGAAATTTAGAAGGTGAGTAGGAAAGAGTGAAAGCAAAGAACTCCTAGTAGAGAGGCCTGGGGAGAGAGAGGGAGAGAGATGGAGAGAGGGGACGGGAGAGAGGGAGAGAGAGAGAGAGAGAGGCACAGGGAGAGAGGGGGAGTGTCACAACCCCGGCTTCACCGGGATCTACTCATGATCCATTGCTAGTCCCAGCGATCAATGCTAGCAACTCATGAGCGATTTGGGTCGAGCATCACAACACAATCATCATAGCTAAGAAAATATTATAATAATGCAAAAGTAATTGTACCACAACTACTTATTACAATAGTTTGCTGAGATCCATATAATAATATTCAGAGTAGCGAAAATCCAAATGATATGCAAGAATAAATATGCCGATGCTCTCTAATCCGACCCTTGAGACGATAGCTAATCTTCAGCAAAGTCCGACACAGAATCCTCCTGATCCTGCGGGCAAATCGAAACTGAGTCTTCTCCTGAACAAATATATCCATGGTTTGTATAGTGAGTACACGGCTACCCAGCAAGAATCCTTGTATATGAATGCACGGGTATGACAAGAACAGAATTTGCATAAGCACCTATTCTAGTCAAGATTAATTAAAGTGTTGTAAAATCATTTGTTGAACAATTAATGAAGACGAATGAAATCCCAAGGTAACAAACAGAGCTCGGCTTCGAAAGCCCCTGTGCAACCTGCACAAGCCTCGAATACTCAAAACCAAAACCAACCCATCAAGTTATTAGATACACATGTGACTACCATGTACGACCTTTCTCCCCTCCCATAACCGTGGGAACGGCTATCATGATAGTTTTAACTCTGCAGAGTGTAGCACACTTTACCCATAAGTCGAGTGGTACTTTTGCATCTTAGCTCTTCCTTAGGAGCCTAGACCAAGTAACAATACAAGGCGGTTCATTAGTTCCCCCTGTTAACACCGATACCCCCTCTAAGGTTTAGACACTCGGGTCCCCCTCTTGAGCCAACGGACCGCAACCCGATCTTTTCAAAGTAAAGTGTGTTAACATTCTTCCCTAACTACTAAGCCAGGACTAGCACATGTTGTACACATGCTTAAGCTAGCAATTATGGTTGCGCTTGTTTGGTTTGTCTTGATTGGCAGACGTCAAGAGTCCCTAGACCAAGGTGACTACCTGCACAACAATCCACATTCCACAAAACCACCTGACTTGCCACCTTTAGTCAACACACGCCACGTAGGTTTTAGTTGATTAGGTTATTAAGTAACTCAGCAACTCCAAATATACCAAGTCACAAGATTAATAAGTGATGAATAACCTAACAACTAATAACCCACAAGCACTAGCATCTATGCACAAGGATAGGATAGGAATAACAAATAAGGCAGCAATAAATGGCTATTTCACAGGGTCAATGACGCAGTGTGAATATAATAGATTTCTACCCTTTCCATCAATTTATGCATGAGAAAAATAAATAAAAACAATAAAAGGGTGAGTTTTACAAACTAGGGACATCAAGATGTAACTATCTTGCCTTGGTAGTACTTAGCATCTTGCGGGCCTCCTTCTGGAAACTCCGGGAATAGCGCCGGGCAACGGGAACACGGACCGTCTACACGAATAATGCAAATGCATAAGAACAACAACATTCACCACAGAACATATATCCCAATTAAATATATAAAATTCTAAAGGATTTATGGAAAATAATGGCTCTGGAATCATCCAATTCGGAGTTCGGATGCTCCCTGAGCAATTCCGGCAAGTTTTAGGAAAATCAGAAAACTCAGAAAAGATTAAACCGGTTTAAACTGAGAAAACCGACGAACCAGGAGAACCGGGCCGGCTCGGGCGCATGCGGGCGCAACCGGCGTGACACGCGGCGGCGAGGGATAGGGCGGCGCGGCAGTGGCTGACGCGTGGGTTACGCGGGCGGGAAACGACAGCGCGGCGACACGCGGCGGCGGCGGCGCGGCGGGCGAGCGAGGCGGCTGCGGACTGGGCGGCGGCGCGGCCAACCGTGGCGCGACGCGTTGCGGGGTGGGGGTGCAGGCGCACGCTGGCGCAGGACTGAGGCGGAGGCGGCTGCCAGGTGTCGGTGCGGGGTCGGCTCACGGCGGATCCGGGGCGGCGCACGGATGCCGAGGTCGCCGATGGCGAGGGCGGCGGTGGCGCAGCAGCAAACTCCGACGAGCGATTCTGGGCGCGATTCTCTACCGATTTCAACGTTCCAGGTACCCATCTGGACCGTCTCGACGAGATCTACGCAATGGAGTGATCTACAAGTTGGTTTTGCGGCAAGCACAGGGAGATATACCCCAAAACTCACCTCGGGCTAGGGTTTTGCGACGGCAAGGGTTTCTTTGTGGTGGCTCTCGAGTTGTGGTTCTGAGGGGAGGGTATTGGGGTGTTTATATACTGCTCTGGTCGACCAAGGGCAGGCCTCCAATAGGTAGAAGTTGAATTGGGCTCCAATTCTACTCCTAATAGGTTTAGAACTCCCCTATTTTTGGTATTTTTGCAAATAAACGAATTTGGAATTGGGATTCTGGATCTAGGCAGGTTTAGGCGTCAAATATGTCTCCACCAAGTTTGGGCTTGGGTCTAGCAAGTTTGCTCATCATTTCATTGGGCCGACGAGCTCTCGGCAGAACGACGTCATACTGCGGAAACACAGGCTAGCCTTGGGCTTTGGACTTGAAATTTGGAGGGTGGCTAATTCATGGCATTTAGGATTTTTGGGAATTTTCCAGAATTTTTCAAAATGGTCTTCTAGGGTTTTGGCTTAAACCCTAGTTTAAATTAATTAAAACAGGGTTTCGTATATAACAATTCCCTTTTAATTTACTTTTGGGTTTTCGAAAATACAAGTGACATACGACAAAATAGAGGATGTCACATCCACCAATTGATGCTGCTTCCGCTCTTTGCCAATCCTTGAGACAGGTAAATGCTTCCACTGTCTCTAGTGCAAGAGATGATATTCTTCAATTATCCTCCCAACAGTGCTGAAAGTTGCTTCAGATGCAACCGTTGAGACCGAAACGACTAAAATATCCCTTGCGAAATGTGACAATACAAAAAAATTGTGTTGGTGTTCCTTCCACCATTCTAGGAGCTTCACCTTCTCACCCCTCAGTGTGCGATCTGTGGCTGCAAAGTTAGTAGAAAGGTAGTGATTGAGTTCGGCATTAGGATTCCACCTTTGGCTTGAGGTAGAGGCAACAACTTCCATTCCTTACGCCTGCTTCCACAAGTGCGATGCCACACATATGTCACATGTTTCTGTCCCTTGCCCACCATCACATGGCTCCATCTCGTTTTCACCATACTTCTTGTAGTATAAATTGTATACTCGAAACAGATCGTTTTTCACATGATTGAAAGAATCTGAAAAATCTAAATCAAGAGCCTCACCTATTCCCTCCAATGCACTTTGCAAACCATCTAACTTTCTCGGGGATAAAAAATAGTAGCAAAGAAATAAACATTTGATGTAGAACCAAAATATTTTAGAAAATTTTCCTCCATTGGTGGAACAATAAAACTTAAAAGTAGATTATCTCGATACTTAGCGAATGATTCAGCAATTAACCAAATATATTCAAACTAAGCTGGAAGTAGGATAATAAATACCAGATAAAACATTAGTTGCTGCATAAAAGGTTAGTAAGAAATCTCGAAAACGACTTGCAATAGTCCAATCAGATTCAGTTAGTACCAACTCACTATCTTGAGCATTAGCATTCACAAAAATAGGAATCATATGTTCATACCCATCCAACTTCCTAAGCATCATATATTTAGAGTTCCATCTTACCTTCATATAAAGTCCAAATTTCCTTGGCACCTTATCACTGACCCTGCAATACTCAGCAAACTTGGAAGCAACTTGTGGGCTACTAGATATGAACCGATAGCACCACGAATATTGTTAAAATATTTGGAAATCACAGTTAAACCATCTTGAACAACTAGATTGATAATGTGGCACACACACCTTTGGTGAATAACATATCCACTAATATAGGACCGAAGCTGAGGGGCAAGGGTTTCCATGGCAGTGCTATTGGAGGAAGCATTATCAAGAGTTATAGAAAGGATCTTATTTTGTATTTTAAAATCAATAGTGACCTCAAGTATATGCTTTGCAATGTCAACTCCAGTGTGTGAATCATCCATTAACCTAAATCCTACGACTCACTTGTTCATATTGTATGCTTCATCTAAATAATGTGCAACAACACTAATATAGCAAGTTCTTTGATGCGGTGAAGTCCAAATATCATAAGTTAATGCAAATGAAAACTTCACTTTAAGAAAACTTTCTTTTAAACTAGGTAGCTCTTTTTTGAATAATGATATAATGTCTGTAAAAGTGTAACTGACCTTGTGTGATTTTGGTGATTAATGACAAACACATTTAATGACAATGCTTGGTTTAATGCTTATTTAATGACATAATCAAATATGCTTACTGCTATGAGACTAATATGTTTATTGTCAAGATTGGTTTAGTCTCATCCTATTTAGAGAAAATCATATATGTCAAGTGGACAAGCTAGTCATTCTAAAAGGTACGTCTTATGTTAATCATTTCAATGAGACTAACACTATGCAACTCTTTTGTGTAAGCACATGTTATCGGTTGATTAGATTTATACTCGTCATATCTTGACGTATTTATTTGAGCATAAATATATTATGAACATGTTGCTTGCTCTACAAGATCTTTTCTATTATATGCTCTTATTAGTGATCATCTTAGTAGGTGCACTAGATAAACTTCACCGTGCTAAAATAGCTTTGTGCATGTATGCTACCCTGAATATTCTCACATGCACTTAATTTAGTAAAGTTTAATCTAGATTGGTTCACAACTTCTCTCTTACTTCAAATATGAATTTGCACATGTGTAAGTCATGAATTTATTCCCATGTGCATCATTAAGTGAAGTTGTGATTATTAAATCATCTCTCTGTGCATATAGATCAAACACATATTTATCATGATGCACTTAGTAGATACCTTTCTTGTGCCAAGTGATTCTATTTATATTGTGCTTCTTTACACGAAACACTTGGACACTTAATCACTCACGAATATCAAACTTATCTGTGTTTATTGAGCTTTTGGACTAATGTGTTTAGCGAGTGATTTGAAAAGAATTAGTTCATATGAGTTTGTGTGATGACCAATGTACATTGAAGGATGACAGTTAAGTTGAGGTTAACAAGACGACGATGTTACCAAGAGTTGACGACTAAATCAAGGTCAATTTGGCGGGATGATCATTGAGGAGGATGATCGAGTGAATGTCGAATAGAACGAGAGTCTCATGAGGTGAATCAAGCCAAGGTTGATAAGACAAAGACACCATCAATCATTTGGTGAAAGCCATTATGCATAATACATCAAGGGTGCTCAAGACTAAGAACGTCGTTGAACCTCAAAATAAAGAAAGAAGACAGCAAGTGGTTGCTCCTAAATCTTTATGGTTTTATTTATAAGTTGAATCTACGGATTGCCGTACTATTAAGATAGATGCAATGTTGAATGGCTTTTACATGTCTTCGGTGCTTAATTGATCAATATTTAAGAGAGATCGAGGGAGAGGAGTGTTTGGTGGTGTTTGAAAGTGAGAGTTTTAGGTTCTTCGTGGCTTCCTTTGTGGATGCCACTCCTATCCTTTGGGATTTAGGTAGTGAGACCTTGTGGATTGTGTAGGTCTTGTTCTTAGCTTTCCGTAGAGCATAAGATCACCGAAATCGGAGTTCGGAGTAAAAAGTTATGTCCGTTTTCGTCAGGGGCTATGTACTGTGTATCGGACTATCTGATATTTACATCGAACTATCTGATATATCAGAGTATCTGATGCTTGGTTCGATCCACCCTTCTCTGTCTCGCAGATCTAAAAAACATCTAACTATCCGATGTGAATTTAACCTTTTGGTGTTGTATCTGGATTGAACCTCTATAGAATCATTACAAAACCTCAAAAATAGCCACTGCTTTGAGTTTCTCTCACTTTCATATCGGACTATCCGATATCTGTCAGCAGCAAACGGCTAGTTTCTGGGTGAGGCTATTTATTGCCTCCCTCTTCCCCACGGGCTAGAGGTTGCCTTACACACCATTTTTAGCAGAACTTCTAAGCAACCTAGAGCTTCTTGCCCTCACTACTCTAGATCTAAATGATCCTCTTTGTGAGAAGAGTTGGGAGAGGGTATGAGTGCTAAGTGAGAAGAAGTCGATCTTTGAGTACTTGAGTTCATCACCGAGTTCGTTCTTTGTGGGCATTTGTTACTCTTGGAGGTTGAGGACTCCTAGAATCTAGGAGTCGACCATGAGCCACTGGTGCTTTGTGTGGTGAGTCGTGCGAGTTTGTGAAGGCCGATTCCGACTACGGAAGGGAAGGAATAAAGGAGTAAAGCAGGGGGATCTTGGTGCGACCTCGGTGAGGGAAATGTTTGAAAGAGACCTAGGCTAAAGTGTGACCGAGCCTACCTCAACGGAGACGTAGGATCCCCTGAAGGATCCGAATTTCGGGAACAAATCCTTGAGTCTCCACTTCACTCTTGGTTTCCCCCTTGCCCTCTAGCTTTATTTACTTTGATTTGTTCTTATACTTGTTGGTTAGCACCCTCGTGTGCTATTACTCTCTCTCGTGTCGTGGATTTGATTTTGGTGCAGGATGTATCCTTGATTTGGGCGAGATTCTCGAAAACCCTAAATCTGTAGATATCGAATAGTTTGATATAATATGAGATAGTCCTTTCCATATCGGACTATCCGATATTAACATCGGAACATCCGATATCCTTTTCCGTTGTGTTTTAAAAGGTTGAAAAATTTGTAATGCCTATTCACCCCCCTCTAAGCGACATCCCGATCCTTCAATGTCACATTTTGTGGTTTTTCTACTAACAAGCTGGTTCTATAGGGGAAGAGCCACGTTGAATCATTCTTTGAAAATTACGACTTTCACCCCATCATAATGGGAAAATCTTCCGAGACAATAAATCCAACATTTTTTTTGCGCACTACCTGTGGGTTGTAAACCCATGTACTTACAGTGCCATCTTCAGAAAAGTTCAACTACGTCTGTACACCGCCTCCTTGAGATTGTCCAAGCTTTTGCAAACAGGTTTTGTAATGCCGAATCAAATGTCCAGTGCCGCCACCTGAATTTGCACTGAACTCAGTTTTAAAATAGTTATATATTGCAAATACCTGTGCTACACCATCATTGACGACAGTTCGCTTCGCCATATATATGCTTCTAGCACTCAGCCCTTCCACCAGCCTTTCTACCACTACCGGCCCTTTCACTAGAGGACACCGGCGCTGACTCTGCTGCAGTCCGATCATATATTGGTCCACCGTCACCATGTGAGGGCACATAAATTGGAGAGTGGGCCGCATCCTCATAGCCCTCTGTTCCATCCATATGACAATTGTCCATGCCATAATCTCCCATGCCTAGGGAGAACTAGCGAGGATCGATGTGGACATCATCGATGCTAGAACTACCAGCGATAAAGCCGGCATTGCACGTCTGTCTGCGCCGTGTCACCCTTCTAACTAGCTTCTTCTTCTTCTCCAACATAGTGTAGAGGTGTGTGGTTTGAGATATTAAAGGTTTGGGGTTTCAGAGATTAGAGAATTAGAGAAGTAACAACTAACAAATAGATTTTATAGCCTAGAGTATAGAGATCCAAAGGCCAAAGGTCAGAGATGAGCTGAGCGTAAGCATTTAATCTAGTTGTCGCCATATCAGGGATTAGGAGGGTCTGAGAGGTTTCAAGACGAGAGGAGAAAATGAGGATTTCAAGACCGTTGGAGCCTTAGAGTTGGTGGGCATGAGTCAAGAGATTGGGAGGGCGGGAGGCCAACAGGCCATGGATCTAACTCACGAGGTACCTGTCATTTCCCTTCTCGCATACAACAGAGTCCGTCCCCGTTGCCTTCATGGATGCAACCATCGCCGCCATTTCTTGCTGGACCAAGCCGCCGCCTCTGCCACCATCAACCTCGTGTGGACGATGTCACCAATGCCACCGCCGCTTCCATCCAGGGGACTAGGGCCCGATATTGGGTAGGTTTTGGAGGTAGCTCGGGATTTCAGAAATGGGGATTGGGAGACTCTGGATGGGACACGGAAGATTGGGAGTTCGGTTGGGACTTGGGAATCGCCGACTCGGTCATAGACTGGCTCACCACTCATGGCCTCACGGTTGTCTTCGGGCCACTTCCGTGCCATATCGGCCCAGGCATGACCCAAATGTTCGAGCCGTGCCGAGCGACCCGTCATGCCGGCTTCTCAGGCCCAGCACGGCACGGAATCGAGCCGAGACGGAGTGGCCTAAATAATTGTGTCGGGCTGTGCTTTGGGCTTCCAAAATCAGGTCGTGCTCGGGCCGGCCCAAAAAAGCACGGCCCAATTCCCAGGACTACAGTAGTGTACGGTTGTGTCGGTGACTAAGCTTGATGATTCCTTTCTTGGCAGGCTATATACTACCTCGGGCTGAAAATTGGGCTCGTTACATGGCTAATGTTGTGTTGTGGAGGCGAACTGGAGGATTCGGTACCTGGCGGTCACATGAGATGGCGTGGACGAGAAGCTTCGCTACAGCAACAATCCAATAGCTGGAGGTTGGGAGTCGTCACTTGGAGGCGCAACGGGAATGACTGGTGGGCCCAAGCGTGGGCTGGCGTCCATGATACTGCGAGAAGGTGCGAAGATTCTTCTGGATGAATATGGCGTGAATATTCCTTGCTGGGAGTGAGTTAGGTATCGTGTGTGTTGTATATCATTTATCGTGAGATCAAGGGTGGCGACTAACCCTAGGGATTAGGGGGTCTCACCCTGGGGCTATAAATAGAGGGGGTGTGGAGCACCTCCCCCCATTCCCTTAAGTTAGAACTTTCAGATTTGTGATATGGGTGTGTGGGAGAGAGAGGGGTGGCACCTGCGAGTGCCTGTGGTGGCGAGAGCAACTTGTAATCACTACAGGAAACGAGATTAGTGTCGTCTTCCTAAATGCCTGTGTCGGCAGCCCAAAACCCGACAAAAGATAATTCAGTCCGTGTCGGTGGCAACAAATATAACCAACAACACCTATACACCCGCATGATCCGTTTGGTGGCGTGATGCTCTGTGCCAGCAGATTAACATCAGCCGATGACACTATCCACGCCGCCTATTCTGCAACAGCACAATTTTGAATTTCGTAGCCCACCAAATTAAGTTGTGTCATCAGCTCACACTATGCCGACGACACAGAAACTCCTACATATGGCAACTCAATGCCCCTAGATGAATCATTT
Organism: Raddia distichophylla; assembly: GCA_005191435.1. Lineage (NCBI taxonomy): Eukaryota > Viridiplantae > Streptophyta > Magnoliopsida > Poales > Poaceae > Raddia > Raddia distichophylla. The sequence continues at coordinate 678,148 of SPJY01035639.1, forward strand.
CAAGGCGGTCCCGCTTGGAAGTGGAGAACTTCTCTGCCATGTGGGACCAACCCAGGTGCTCCAGCAAAGGCCTGGCATGGTCTATGTTGATAGTTGCCGACATTGACTAAGCTTTGGGGCGGGTCTATGCAAACCAATGACACAGTCCAAAATAAAACAAAAAAAGCAGGAGCGCAGGTGGGGCTCGAACTTGAGACATAAGGGTGAGGCCGTGCCGCGTCGCACGCTACTAGCCAAGTGGGAGGATTGTTTTTGTTCAACGAAACTGTGCGCAAGTTTTTATAAGTTATCCACAACTTGTGTTGGCGTCCTAGAAAAGGCCGCCGACACTAGTTGGTTTGTGTCGGCGGTCTATGCTGGCGAGCAACACAACTCCTTAGGTAATGGAGGGATGCCATCGATTGGACTTCGTTTATTTGTCTTAAATGACTGCGCGACACCGTCGATCGATGCCACATTCGCAGTTTCACCCCATTCATGCTCCCATGGATGTCGACGGCGATTCCGATTTTGATTAGTTGACGATCACCAACGTCGATGACTCCGACGATCTCGAGTGAGCGGCCGATGACGCTGACGTTCTAGAACTAGCTGCCTGAAGCAGCGGGTAACCCGATGTTGGACGCAGTGGTTGTGGCAATGTTTCCTCCCCATGCTGAGGTTGCCAGTGGCTGGCCAGCATGGGCGTGGCTGGAGGAAGATGGCGCATTCAAGGGCCCAGCTCCTCAGCCAAATGGAACCGTTGTGCAGACGATGGAGGTAGATGATGATTTTGGGTTGTTGGGCGGTGAAGCCATGTCGGTGTTCGGCGGTGCCGAAGATTGGGGCGAGGGAGAAGCAAAGGAAGAGGAAGAAAAATATCAAGCAACCTAGGAGGCTTTTGACAACTAGTAGGTGAACGCGGGATTGCACTGGTAGTAGCTAGTGGTTGTGCTGCACTCTTCTGTGTACATATGATAAAAGGGGCCATAACTCTTTTCTATACATATGGAAAAAAGTTGTACTCTTTTGTGTATATATGATAATACCTACGTATTACAATTTAAAACTAGGTCATTCAATGTTGCTAGACATTAGGGCTAGTAGGTTTTTTATTTTAATAATATTAGAAAACAGTTATGCAATTATTAAAAATATCATGTAAGTTATATAAATAATTATTTTTGTAAAATCCCAACACCTACCAAAAAATAGGTTGTTTCGAGCCTCGTAAGCTCGTGCCCCCTAGCAATTTTTTTATTTGTACATATGGTTTGAAAATACTTTTAAATAGTTTTAAATACTTTTAGATACTTAATATGTCTTTATAACATAGTTCATTCATATACAACTTAATGAAACATATCCATAGCTCATATAATTGAAATTAAACCATATTCATAATTCATATAAAAGTAATGGAACCATATTCATCATTAACACACAAGTTAATAAAACACGGTAAGCCTTAACTTCTAACATATTTTGTTTAAACAATTGTTCCTTCCTTATGATCACGGCCTAGTAGGTTCATGCACACATTCTTCATGATATGCATGAAGTCAAGTGAGTGACAAACCTCTAAGACTTTCTACTAAGGTAAGTCCAAAAATATTAACTTCTTCCACATGGGTGTCTGACATTCTTTAGTCGGGACAAGTTTACTACCAAGACCCTTTCTAAATACTACTTTTAGATCCTTTAACATAGCAAATATACATGTCCCATTACGATGAGCGGACTTAGTACGATGGCCTGGTTTCTCGTTAAAATTCTTGCCTTTCCTCCATAACGGGTGCTTTGTAAGAAGAAACAATGGTGATGCATGTACACAACCTTTCAAGAGTTTTTAAAGTACCATGCTATCTATTTCATCTAAACAATGAATCTATGCTCTATATCGTTTGATAGTTAGGGCCGACAAGTTACCATGTGCAGCCTAGTTGTTGATGGTTACAAATAACAATGCGTGTAGGGTGAAGTTTTCTCTTTTGTATTCATCCCTCACCCGTACACCATCGTTGCACAACGTTAGAAGATATTCAACCAATGGTTTAAGGTACACGTTAATGTTGTTTCCATATTGTTGTGGCCCTTGGATGAGACATATCATTATAATGTACTTTCGCTTTATGTACTACCAAGGAGGAAGGTTGCAAATACATAGAGTCACAGGCCAAGTGTTATGACTCCTACTCATCTCGCTGAAGTGATTCATCCCATTTATACTCAACCAAAACCTAAGTCTGAGTATGTTCGATCGACTTTCCTCCACTGGGAGCCATCAGCGAGTGTCTTAGCATCCTGTTATCCTTACGCTCTTCTTTGTGCCGGCCCATCATTTAGGCATGCTGTTTGTTCACAAACAAACGATTCAACCGATGGATTATAGAAAAATAGCACACCACCTTAGCGGAGGTCTCTTCTTCCTACGCCTCCCTCTACTTCACACAGGTCATCACACTTGATCTTACACCACGACGCTTTGCACACCGGACAAGCTTTCAAATCCTCGTAAGCTTTCAAATCCTCGTACTCCTTGCGATAAATGATACAATCGTTAGGACATGTACATGCATGTATCTTTTATACTTCCAATCCCAAAGGGCAAACAACTTTTTTGTCTTTGTACGTAGTTTTAGACAACTTGCTCCAAATCCAATTTCTTTATGAGGCATAACAACTCCATGAATACTTTATCAAACAATTCATTTTTTGCCTTCCATTGCATCACTTCTAGTGTGATACACAAATTTTTGTGGCCTTTCTCGTAGTTTGGGTATAGCAATGTTTTGTGGTCCCCACACAGGCGCTAGAACTTTTGAATTGTCTTTAATCTGTGTAGTTTCCCTCCATCATGCAACATTTCGTCTAGCTCATCATCACCAAACTCCCCCAATGTATCTTTGAAAGAATCGTATTGGGTAGCAACCGGGATATTGTTGTCTCCCTCTTCTTCATCGTCGTCTTCTTTGATAATCCCTTCTTCACCATACTTGGTCCAAGAGGTATAGTTTGGCATGAAACCCCTTTGGAGCAACTGGTTGTCTAGTGGCCATCAAGTTAAATACTCATCATTCTCATAGTCTACACATGGACAACATATGAAGCCTGACGACTTGTATGTAATGACTGTATGAATAAAAGTTTCCACGCCCTCAATGCACTCCTTCGAACATTCGTCTATGTTGTATACTCATAACCGGTCCATCTGCATTAGGTTATTGCAGGCTAATTATTAGCTAATTTTTTAATAATGAATTATCAAATATTTCACAAAATCCAAATTAAACTTATATTTAAGTTTCTTATGATTACCTCATCTCATTGAAATTTCTCAGAAATATACTAGCCACATGATTAGGGGTGGGCATTCAGTTTCTTTGGTTTATCGGTTTTGTTTTTTTGGTATTTCAAAATTTTGGTTACGGCAATTAGCTACTGAAGTTCCTCTGGAAAATAAACAAAACCGAAACCGAACTACGAAACTAGTTCGGTTTAGTAGTTCGGTATATTCGGAGTTAACCGTGGTGGAGAGTTGGGGCGCCGCCGAATCTGAATATGAAGCCATGGAGGTAGCCCTTGTCGGCGACGTTGCTGCGGAGGACGGCCTGGCGGTGCGCCGGTCGAAAGCGTTGGTGGAGGTCAGCAGAACGTGACGGCGAGGCACCAGCCGATGTCGATCTAGAGCGGGGCGGGTCTAGATCTAGAGAGTAGAGACTGGGGAAATGACGTACTGGCGTGGGGGTGGGGCGTGGCCATGTGTGTCGGTAGGCCGCAGGTGGGCTGTGCTGTGAGCTTGTGATCGGACTGGAGTCTAGAGATGCACGCTCGGTATGTTCGGTAGCACAGTATTCATAAGCTAAATACCGAAACCAAACCGAACTACCGAAGTTTTCAAAATCGCTGCTGAATTTTTTAGAAAATACCAAAATACAAGAAAATTTTGGTATATTTGGTTCAGTTCGGTTTTTCGGTTTCGTTTTTTTTGCGCACCCTAAACATGATGCATGGAATGCAATGGTCTTATAACCCTTATGGTACAATTATAGCTACAATATTTGTATACACTTGCATGAAATAACAAGAGCAATATATGGTTACATGTGAATGCATTATATATTAAGTCTACCCACATATAATTCCATAACAAAAAAAAATTATTTCAAATACAAAACAATCACTCCTAAAGAGATATGATCAAATAATAATTTTCTATTAATACAATAAGCAAGAAAATGATTTTTTTACAAAGACATACATTATAAAGTGAGCAATGAAAATTCTTTAAAATAAGCAAAAAAAGAATTCTTTACCAAGACATTCTCAATTGAAACTCTCTCCCCCTCTAGATTATTCACCATATATAGAAATCCAAAAAAAATTTCAAATCTTTAGCAATCTTTCAACCATAATATAGATTTGAGCTAGATACCCACCTTCAATGAAATCTACATCTTAATATAAGCAAACATCAAGCGTACACATTTTTTTCAATCTACTAAAAAATTGGTTGACTTCTATATGCAAAGTTCTTCATCAACGATGGAACTATAACCTAAATTTGAGTTAGATTCACCTTCAATAGGAGTTACATCTTAATCTAAGCAAATTCCAATCATAAATAACAAGTTTTTTGCATCCTACTTCAAAAATTGATCGAACTAGATTTATATTTAAAACCTCCATTTATCATGGGAAAAACCACTCCTTCTTCATATTTAAAGCAAAGAGCCAAACTACATTTAACCGCAAAAGAAGTGAGGATGAGGATACTAATTTTGAAACATTTAGATTAAAGTAAAATCACTAAATTTTGAAAAATTTAGGGAGCACCTCCCCCACCACCTCTGTTATTTTTGGTCGTGGCATCTTGAGGAGAAAGAGGAAAACTAGATCCAAATAGTGAATAAGATATTTACAACCGATCTATATTATGAACCAGTAATGATGGCATGCCATTACTACTGGTTCCTACAAAAAAAATCGATAGTGACTGTAGCATGAAGAATTACTACCTGTTCGGTGTCACTGCTGAGTCGGCGATTCATGACTTCAACCAGTAATGGAAGTCTACTCCTAATCTTATAACTGATAGCGTTGTAAACATCGCTACGAATACGCTGAGCCGACTTGACTCGTACGAAAACCTCTGGAGTGCTACGATCGAACGGCCCTGCCAGCGTCGCTGTGGCTGCAGTGCACAGCGCAGTCTTGCTTTCCTCCCGTGTTCGGCGTGTGCGCGCGCGTCAAATCCACGGGGAGCGTCTGCGTCTGCGGTTGGCGCGGGCGTATGCATCGGCATCGGCGCCGGCCGGGCTGGTCCAGGATGAATGGACGACATGATCGCGTACAGCTCATTTGACCTCGCCATCACTGTTTGGTGGTCAGTGGTCACCCGAGCTAGCCAGGGGCAGCTGATCACCCAATGGCACCGGTCAAAGGGGTTCCGTTTTCTAGCTGGCCAGCTTGTGTTTCGATAGATGGGGGTCGTGCTGTTTGGGAATAATGCATGGTTGCAATGGCGTAGCTAGGATTTTAGATTAGGTTGTGTCAGTTCACCACAGCTGACTTTAATTAAAGGTAGTGCTACAGTATACACATGGTGTAAAGATAATTTTTCTTACATTTCATCAATGCAACAAAAAAACTCTAAACCTAAACAAACAAATAACACTTTTGTCAATTTAGTAGCAACTCAAAATATGAGTATGCCGGATGCTTAGAGCATCCCCAGGAGACCCCCCATCAGAGACCTGCATCGCTACAGTAACAGAGATTTTCCCGCCGGCTGCGCTGCTTCCTCTCTTGGCTGCTTCTTCCCCGCCGGCGTTTGTTCAAAATTTTTTGAAGTAGCGGCCGGTTTCCCTACTCTGCTGGGGATGCTCTTAGACCTTAAATTAGTTCTATGGAGTAGGGGTGATAGATGGGTCAAAGGATATTTGGTTGGGGTATGGCCCAATGTGCCAACATGCTAGCTATGCCCCCACATAGTTGCATGGGATGATCTTCTCCTGCGTTTCCCAGAAAGGGCAAGGGTTCGGGATGGCTTCTGCACCGTAGGATCTGACCCTTCTCTAGAAAAAAATTTGGAGAAGCCGGGATGCAAGAGCGCAGCTGTGCATACCCTGCCCCGATTCATGCCACGTGGCCATCGCGCCCATCTAACGAACGCCGCTCGCAACTTGAGTACTTGACTCCTAGGCGATCCCACGCGCCGGGTGACGGCTCGGCTCAGCTCAAGGTAGGCTCTCTCACTTTCCCCAACCGCGTCACCCCTGCCGTCTTCACTTGCGTCGCCCCGTACCTTCTCCCAGCGATGCCCATCGACCCCTGCGCTACCCCAGACCCCTCCTTCTCTGTTTCCTCGATGTGCAGGGAATAGTGGCGGCTAGGATTGTTTGTCACCGGCGCCGGGACTGTCTACCGTCGTCATCGTCGTCGTGTAGGATCTCCTCCGACGCCTTTGTGCTAGCTGATGCAGCGGGGAGCCTCGGAGGCCTGCACCACCGTTGCCACAGGGAGCCATTGGTGCAGCTTCAACAGTGTTCAACGAAGAGCATGGAACAAGCATCATGGTAAAGCTCAAGCTGAAGCATCAGCAGTCAGGTGTCCTCCTTTTGATGAAGTAGCTTAAGCTAAGCATGTACTCTAAACATTTTTTCTAGTTCAATCAAAAGAAGATGCTTATGTAAATATTCAGGTATTGTAACTTGTATGAAATCTTCGACTTTGATAATTGTTTTCCTGAAGAGGTTGTATAAGATTCAGTGTAAATAGCAAAGTCTATTATGAGATAAACTTTGTCAGGATGCTCCTTTGATCTCCTCGTTGGCAAAATGACAACAGAGGACCAAAGAATTGAACTTTACATGTGTTCATGAAGGTTCACTAATTTTAAAGTATTTTACCAAAATGATGCTTTCCACTAGGACTCTTACACTGATTGATAGTTATCAACACATTATAAACCTGCTAACAAGGGGACCAACGTTGCATAATGTTACAGAAATTGGCATGCCTCTGCCAGCATGTTTCAGGATCAAGCACGATCTTTAACTTCTTTGCAACATGAGCTTGAACAAGCAATTAGCATACAACTATCCAGAACTGACACATGAGCAACAGGTCTGCCATATAACCTCTGTCCAGTACTAACAAAAACATTTTGGGTTGATTACATTTCAAAAAACTAGTGTTGTGTTTCATCTACTCATTCAAACATGGAGAAGGATACACAAAAGCTAAAGATTGCCGGCTTCAGTCATTTGAACAAAACTTGCAAGAACACTGCCACCATCCCATACAAGAACTCAAATTTGGACATTTAAACCAGCCACTAGATGTAACACTGACATATTGCTTTTATCAAGATTAAAAAAGAATAATAGCCATATTGTTTTCAAGAATAAAATACAAAAACTGAGTGCTATTAACATTCAAACTGGATTAAAAATGCGCTCTGTTATGATGATGGCCGCTCGCCCCTTGTTCTGGCCGGTGGTCATGGCCCAACTCAGCCCAAAAGACTAGCCTGGTGGGAGAGGGGTGTCTGCACCTTTTAAGTTGTGCTCACCCATCACCAATATCTGATGTGGGACTAAACCCAACAATCTCCCCCATCACACATCAGACCATTTATCCTACACCGTGTGATCTCCTGGAGATGTTCTGGGTTACAGACCATGGCTCTGATACCACTTGTGTGCGATCTCCTGGAGATGTTCTGGGTTACCAACCATGGCTTTGATACCATTTGTTAGAGCCCACTGCGATCCTGCCATCTCATGGCCCACCAACGATCCAGCTCCCCCCGAGACCAACACCTGATCTCGAGCCTAGGTCCCCACATCTATTGGCCTACTGGAAGCACAACTCATGTCCTGGCCCAACTAAGCACAAAAGACTAGCCTGATGGGAGAGGGGTGCCTCCGTCTTTTTAAGTTGTGCTCCCCCATCACCAATATCCGATGTGAGACTAAACCCAACACACTCAAACTGAAACAACTCAGTGGTAACATTCCTAGACACATTAGAAAGGAACACAGCAAGGTTAAATATTTTCATGATTTGGCACTCCGTCAAATACAATTTCCTAACAGCTGACTACAATGTGTCATCTTGATCAACTCCAAGTAAAAGACTTGTATATCCTCCTTAGATATATAGAGCGTCCATGGTACAAGAATTCTTGTGCATTGTGGCATTAGCATCCACCTCCACGAGCAATTGCCATGATCAAGGCATCAATAAGGAACACATCAGCGATTAGGATGGAAAGCTTCGTTCCAAATATGTCATTCATCCATCCACCGAATCCTGCTCCCACTCTAGTTCCAGTCACAACCATACTCACTATTGTTTCCTGTCATTGCACGTCAGTCATACCATCATATTTTACAAACATGGATTTTTTTTCCCTGAAGAAAAAGATGATTACGGAAAGTAGAACCACATTGCAAGAATCATAAAGTGAACTTACCCTTAGAACAGTGTTCTTTTCCACAAAAGTAAAATCATCTCGACTATATAGAAGTGCTCCAGGTATGACACCTAGCCAAAAATCAAAGTTAGTGGCAAGTTAAATTTAGCATTGAATTGTAACTAAATGTTTACAAACATATGCATCAACATGATGATTCAAAAATTTTAAAAAATTATTCGTTGAGAAAGCAAAGAGTTTGGTAAACAGTTTCACAATGATTAGAAGAGCAATTAACAAGACTAGTACGACCAAAGAAAAATGGGACAAATGGTTAGACATTGAGTCCAAGTGTCCAACAAGCTTCCCCTTAAAAAATTAAATATATTTTCTTGATTTATATGAAACGATGACAAGAAATTTATTCATGTTACAGGTTTCCCTTGTACTAATCCCAAGAATATCAGGTTATCAAGTGCATTGTGGCAATCATGAATCTAAATATACAAAAGGGAGTTTAGACTTCTGCTGGCTGCCACGTGCCGCTTAGCAGTCCTCCCCTGCGGGCCTTCTATGTAGCCTCCAGCCTGCACGGAATGCGGCTGCTTGATAGCCATCCGATTAGGTTTCGCTCCAGATCTGACCGTCCATCCACAAATACTATAGAAACAATTTCCGGCGGTTAGACAAATCAGCTCGGGCGCTTTGGCTAGCTGGCCAGTCGGGTGCGGCCTCGCGCAGGAGGCCCGGGTTCGAACCCTGCTATTCCCCATTTTTCCTGAAGCCATCACATTTTTCTCTCCATGTTGTGGTCGTGTACAGCATCTCAAAGGGGCACAGCTAACTAAGGTAACTACCAAGCAGTTCATTTTAACTGAATTTTACTTTCTAATTTTGTATCTATTTCATATAGCGTCCAAATTGTATGAAATAATTCTTATATTTCATATAAAATCCTAGCCTACCTACTTTTATAGTTTTTTGTTTTTTTTAATTTTTCAAGCTTTTTTGCATTTTGTAATTCAAAATTTGGCTTTTTTTTTGTTTTCCAAGTTCTAATATGTTTTAGGATTTAAATTCAAACTTCTTTACAATTTTGGAATTTCTAAATTTGACCATCGTGTCAGTCTTCATTTCATTTTTCAGCCCATCGCAGCTCTAAAAAGCCCACACAGCAGAACCTAATACTGTCGTATTTCTTCTCAGCGCGCCACAGGCACGCAATCACGGCTAGTAGATTCATACATGTATGCACCAAGTTTTCTGATGGAAGATAGCTTGACTAACACAATCCTTAGTCGTATTGGAAAAAAAAGAACAAAACCACGTTTGCTTTGTAGCTTGTCTTAGGGCAATGCCTGTATCATATCCGAAAACAAGACCACCAATGCCAGCAAAGAGGACAAGCCGAAGAATGTAAGGCTGGGTCTATGTCAGCCGCACACTCCTTGAACTCAGCCTTATCTGCTACAGTCGCTACCCCCTTCCATTGTGAAAAACGAGGAGATCCTACACAATGACGATGACGACAGTAGACGGTCTGAACGGTCTACGCTGGGTCTAGGGCGACGCAGGGGTCGACGCGATTAGGGGAAGTGAGGGAGCGAGCGAGCGACTGGGCGACGAGATTTGATCAAGGCCTACCTTGAGCCGAGTCGAGCTGTCGTCCGGCTTGTGGGATCGCCTGTGAGTCAAGTACACAAATCGCGAGCGGGGGTTCATTAGATGGGTGCGATGGCCACGTGGCACAAATCGGGGACGGGTACGCACGTCGCACGCTTGCATCCCGACTCCACCAATTTTTTTTCCCTTTCTCATGTATATTTGCAAAAACATCGCTAGCTCTTACTCCCTCCGTCCACAAATAAGCTACATATAAGCATTTTTGTTGTGTCCAGAAAAGATCTACGTATTAGCTTGGTTTTAACTGCATGACGTTGTAGTTAATTGCATTTCGAGGTGAGAGTTATGGCTGTTGTGGGCCTGCTACAAGCATGCAGTCCTTGGATTGGTGGGAGAACACAACTTTTGGGATGAGAGGCTAGAAGGAGTAAATGATGACACTACTTTCGCAGCAATATTTCTAAGATTAAATGGGTAGTTGATCCATTAATTATTTTTCTTGGTCTTTGTGATTTTTCTTAGACGTAGATCATTTGTGGACGGAGGGAGTATATGACATTTGGATATAATGTTATGCTAACTACCATGTGGTTTGGGAATAATTAATGCGCCTTACGAATTCTTCTGGGTGTTCAGCAGGGTCCTAGAAATCGAAGCAATAGAGGGGGGAATATATAGTAGGAACTGAATTCCACGGCATGCACATTAAATTTTACATGAAACAAAACCACAATAATACGATCGCGGCCGATAAAACAATTTTTTTTTTTAAAAAAAAGCATGCGTGCTCTAGCCATAAGTAATACTCCTATCTGAACCGACACAAATTGCTGGGGCACATCAAACATTACTGCTTGCTATTTTCTAATGGCTAATAAACCAACATAAATGACTCTCTTTTGTGCTTCTGAATGGATTAATTTATTCTAGTAAATGCAAATTCGACTATTCATGAAACAGTCTATTGATGTTGGTATTAATTTGAAATTCAAATTCTTGGGCCTCTGGACCTCCAAAATTAATTAAAGCAACCCCCCAACCGTCACTTGGTAGGTTCTACTCCAATCCAACATGTAATCGACGGTGGTACCCACTGCACGGCATCTCAGATTGGCGATTCTTACTTTCTCAAAACCTTTTCTCTAAACTTTTCTCAAAACCAGGTTTTTAGAAAGGAATAAGTCTATTTTAGGTAGCTCAATTATCATGAAAGTCTGAAACCCCCCTAAACTATGATTTGGTCTATTTTACATACCTGAACTTTCAATACCGACTCAAAAAACATCACAACCCTGTTTTATTCGGTGGTTTTGCTGACGTGGCACCATGTGGTAGTGGTTTTGCTGACTTGGCTGACACATGGCGCCACTACATCGTGGCACGTCAGCAAAACACGTAAAATACCAGCTTGTGATGGGTTTGAGCCGGTATTGAATGTTCAGGTATGTAAAACAAACCAAATCATAGTTAAGGGTTTTTTTGGACTTTCTCGATAGTTGAGGTACCTAATGAACTTTTTTCTTTTAGAAAAGAAGATTTACCATATGAATACTCCTTTCGCATGCTCTTATATATATGCGAGCACGTTTATCATGATAGTTTTAACTATGCAGTGTGGGTACATTTTACCCTCGAGAGACTTCACACTGAGGTGCACAATCACAAAACCATAGACCGCAACTCTAACAATGATTGCCAGCTAGCCACTGCTAGGGCCTTGGACTAACAACTATGCATGTCCTATAACAGAACTCGAGGTTGTACTGTAAGGGCTTAGTTTCCACAAGCATACGAATATAGTCTTTAGACTAGGGAAGGAACAAATATTTTCTTTTGCTCCAATCGCAAAACCGGTGTCTATCTTGCACCGACTAGCAAAAGGTTTCTTTCTAGTTGGAATAGTTTTAGGGGAGAGAAGAATTAAATATAATCCCATATGGCATTAATTACCAAATGCCTTATTTTCATAACACATATTTGCAATCATTTCTCGTGAAATCTTCTCAAATCATGATATCTTGGTACATCATTTTGTAACATTTTATCATTCCATCAAAGGAATGATCATAAGCAAAGTGTATACTAGTTCTTAGGGTTTAAGCATAATAAGGGTATAAACATCGTTTTATTTTTAGGGTTTAGCTACTCACTAGCAATTACTTTATTTTATAAATAGCATGCATGTTTTATGATTCTACCGGAACCTTTAAATAAGTCAAAGCTCGTTCAATATGCGTCAAAAGGGACTTGCCTTGCTCAAATTCCAGAGACAAGGGATCGTCGGTAGCAGGGCGATCTTCGGACCTTTCGGATCCTATTCTCGAAAGCGTCACAAATACAAAGCATACAATCGACAATCAATTCACAAATAATTTTTATAAAACTTTAGTTTTAGAATAAACATGAAAATAACTTTTAAAATTATTTATCTGTATGAAAACCTTTTTTCATCATATGTGATAAAGAAACTTTGTATTTTAACGGCTAAATATGAAATAATTATATTGATGCAATTCCAGGCCATATTGTATTTGAAAATATATTTTACTAAATTTATAGAGTTTCTTTTTTGCATTTTTCTATTTAAAATGAATTAGTTGTGATTTTTACAATGGTTTAATGAAATTAATAAATTCAAAAAGGAAAATACATCCAGCACAACTGTTGGGCCACAACATGGCGCACAACCGCGCATCTCACTGGAACACAACCCGCGAGTGCTATTTATTGTTCTGTTATTTATTACCGTCATGATCAAATGTTACGTTAAAATTTTATTGCCTATCCATGCTATTAGTTATAGGCTTTTATGTCCTTGTGACAGTTTGTGATGTTGGTTTTTTGAAAAGGGAATTTTCTATAGCTGGAGCTACCAGCGGGTTAAGTTATTTTTTTTATAAAAAAAACGGAATTGCTGGTGATCGGCCGCCCGACGCGATCGGAGGCGTCCGCGTCCCGCGCGCCCAGCACCCGTGCGCGTCCCGCGGGCCCACAACGCGCTGCTATCGCATGATTAGCACTCAACGGCTATCGCCCTAGCGCTTTGCATAGCCAATGGATTATCACGCAAACGGCTATGCTTTGCATGGTCGCGTCATTAGCATAAATCGGCTGCTGCTTTGCATGACAATGTAATTTCTCTCCCGCACGTGTACGTGTGGTGCATGGGACCCGTTGGTATTTTTAGATGTGTATTTCTCTCCCGCACGTGTACGCTGTCAGGAAGTTGCACAAAGGAGCCCCCGACCACGAGGTGTGGTTCCCTACTTCTTCTTTCTCTCCTTCCTCCTCCTACTCTCTCTGTCCAATAATTCCACATATCTGGATCTAGGTAGCATTTGTTATTCGAAAAACAGACAGAAACATGTGGAAACATGCTAAAACATGCCATGTTTTGTATTTTTTGGGACCATGTTTCGTCATGTTTGTCAATGTTTCATCGTGTTTCACCGAATATATTCTCCTTATTTCAATGCTACCAACGCCAGTGTCGTGTTTTTTTTTTCCAAAACTCGCATGTTGGAAAGCATTCGATTTTTTCGCTACGGATCGGACGTCCGATCCGTAGCAACAAACGGAATTGCTGTACGTCGGGCGTTAGGACAGATCGGACGCCCCGCCCAGGAAGCGCACGCACATGGCGTAATCCTTAGACGCGTTTATTCATTAGCATGCACGTAATTTTTTCTCATGTCGGCATGCGCGAAGATGTAGGCCCCACCGCAACTAATGTCGTAGTTTTTCCGGTTAAACGAAGATATATCCAATTTTTACAACGAAACATGTCGTTTTTCTAGTAAATCACACATGTATTCCCACCAAAATTTTTTTACTATTGTGAGTTTATGTGTGTTGCGGCGAATTTGTTTTGAAACAACTGTGAAACATACGGTAACATGCGAGAACATGAAGTTTTCGACTGCTATGTTTTGACATGTTTTATCGGCTTTCGATCCATGTTTCAATATGTTTCGTCATGTTTTATTGGTACATCTTGTATTTTTCAACAGTACAATGTACATGTTTTTATCGGTTTGTGTTTATATTTTTTCACCAAATTTTTTGGTTGAATTTGAATTACGTGCATGTCGCAGTGGGGCCCACACTTATGCATTAACCACCGACCCACGCGGACGCACGGAACACATAGTTCAAAGCGTGCGCCCGGACACGACGCGTAACGACAAAACCAGCGGGCTGGCCGCGCAGGCGTCCGACGCCTATCGGGCGCCCGACGCGTAGCGTCGCCCAAAAAAAAATTAGGAATTTAGGATGGCTGATTGTTTGGCCGGTGCGGTTCAACATGAGATATGGGCCTAGTGTGTGAGCCAACTTAGTCCCTAAGGAGTGATACCTTGTGTTTGTCAAACTTAAATATAACAGTGCAACCATGAGTGCTTGTATGGGTTAGCCTTGACTGAGTGACCATCAAACTCTTTCTTTGAAAGTCATACGTGGTGTAGAAGTGCAAAAGATCCTATATGTCATCCTTCGGAAGGATCATCTTGCGATGTGGTGAATACTTAGAGGGATGCTGACCAAGAGCTAGATAATTAAAGATATCTTGTCATGATGCTTCCAACAGGAGTATGTCGTGTCTCATGGGTAAAGCATACGACCTATATAGAGTGTACAACTATCATGATAGTTGTCCACATGGTTAACTGTAGATGACGGGGGCGTGATCGCAATGGTACTTTTCCAGAATGATTTGGTTCCAAGATTTTAAAGAGAAAACCACGATGCTCTCGTGTGTTCTGTTTTATGAGACTCGCAGCGGGGATGCTGAGAGTAAATTGAGAAATTTGTTGAAAACTGGTGGCTTAACCAGATTTGAGGAATCGATGGTGAGCTGATTAGTTCATGAAATATATACTTTTAAATTTTTTATTCAAACTATTTATTAAACTGCTTTGAAAAACTAGGCAAAAGCTACCTTTTTCGCAAAAGAGCCAAACCCTTTCCTTGCCTAAGCTATGTGTGCTTTATAGTTAATTGGAATGTGAGTATGTTAATTATACTCACCATCGTGTTTTAATCGTGGGGTTGCTCAACCAAAAGAGCAGTTTGTGAGCTACAGAGCTGCGATCATGATGGTGAGGAGCATGTTGAAGACGAATTTGTTGAAGGGGTACAAGGTGACGATTGTTCCAACATCTAGGAGCTCGTCCTATAGCTTTCAAGTGGGAAGGAGTTTATTTTGTCATTGCTATCTTGTATGAAAATTTTTTATCTTTCGTTGTCTCAAGACCTGTGAGACTGAACTTTGTAACAATGGTCATGTTGGTCCATGCATTCTGGTTTTGTAATAATGTCTATGCGATTATGGTTATATTTCATGTCTGACTATCTATGTGTTCTACCTACTTGATACAATATATGACTGTAACAGGCAACACAGAGAAGGGAATCGATTCTATTTTAGAAAGTTTTCCCAACTTTTGTTTTGGAACAATCCTACAAAATCAAATATCTCTAACATGATTGTTTTCTTTGGATTAGATTAATTCCTCAACATCAAGATAAGATGCTACAACACAGGAGAGGAGAGGGGAGGTTTCTCGTGGCTGATTATCCGTTGCAGGCTGGCATGCTTCATAGCCATCAAGGGCTCTTTCAGATAGCTGGAAAGGACAAAGAGACTGTCAGCAGCATAAGCTCAAATCTCCCTGTCCAAATCCTATTCTTAGAAGGGGGCAAACAAACACTACATATGCAAGAGCCAGCGGATTAGCAAACCGGGGTGTACGTACGTACCTGCAGAAAATGAATAATATAATACGATGGAATGGACATCAATTAAGGCCATTTAGACGCGTACAACATCCGGGGCACATGCGAACATGCGCGCATGTGCCATCGCTGTGCGCGCGCTCGAAAGAAAATCGGGTACGGTACCTTGTACTGCACTCCAATTACTCCGCTGTTGGGAGGGACGAGCGCGAGCTGAGGAGCAGCATCTCTCGCCGGAGCTTCTATGCTCCACTGCTGGCCCTGGCTGGCCGGGTCGTGGAGACCCTCGTTTAACCCCGTGGTTTTCCCTCGACACCTTCAGGTTAACGTTCCTCGAAACGGCCGGCAGTGGAAAGCTGCAGAGCCGGACCAAATAAATGCTTCAGCATTTTGATTTTACTTTTAAAATTAACACTAAAGGCAGGAATTTTATTTAAAAAAAGAGAGAGAGAATACAATCAACACATTAAGAGAGTTGTCGGTAGTACAAGATATGCCCAAAAAGATGCCCCCCAACACCCCGCTTCATTATTCTAAAAAAGTATTAAGTTGCATATATGCATCGATTATTTCATCTAAAATTTTAAATTGATGATCGAGACAGGCTGAGCATTTGGGCTGGTAGAGCCTCAACCTGCAGGCTTGATTTTTGACCCCCTTTAGATTTAGAACACTCCCAATAGCCTCTTCGTACTCCTTCTAAACATACAGCCGAAGTCCATATATTTCACAGCCTAGATAGGGCACAGGCGCACTAATGAAACGGCCCTACTGCAGCATAGCTGCGCTTCCAAGGCTGCGGGGGCTGAACAAGGCCTGAGCAAGTGAGTAGCGAGGAAAAACAAATCATGGCTCTCACGTTTGTTCCACTCCGAGGCTTTGCATCCAAATCCAACAGAAATCAGGGTTAGGCCACTGCAGCGGCAGAACTATGGGTTAAGGCGTCAAGCGCTAGCCAGAGCCGGATGGACGGCGGACAGCCGGTGTCCAACAGGCAACAGGCACTACGGGAATCTCCCTCAATACCGAGGGCTCAAAACCCTCGCGATAAAGGCAGAAGCCCTCGCGATTTACTATTCACGAGGGCCGGCCCTCATGAATAGGTGCTCGCGTGCGCTCCCCCGCAAATAACGACAGAACAAGAGGGCATGGCCCCCGCGAATAGTTAATCGCGAGGGTTTTATTATGCGTCGCGATTAATTGGCCTGGCAGCTTTATCGCGAGGGTCTCTCAGCCCTGGCGAAAAGTACGTGGGGCCCACGTTCCTTGGCGCACGCAGGAGCCAGCCCACAGCTATTCACGAGGGCCCAGAAATGTCACTCGCGAATAACACCTGGTCACTGCTTGGTAGGCCCAGAAATGTCCGTCAGCAGCCAGCATAGGAGCCATCTAATCGCGAGGGCCGCGTGGCCCTCGTGAATAACCGAGCCGCCACTTTTTCGCGAGGGCCTAGGTGGCCCTCGCGAATAACCCTTGGTCACTGCTCGGTGGGCCCAGCTCTGACCGCCACCAGCCAGCACAGGAGCCAACTAATAACGAGGGCCACCTAGCCCTCGCGAGTTAAGCACCCACGCATTTATTCGAGGGCATATGCGGCCCTCGTGTCTATAGGTCTTTAAATACAAGGGCCGTATTAGCTCTTGCGTATAATCCTTATATACGAGGGTTTTCTAAGGAACCCTCGCTACTAATAAATATTCTCCTTCCCTCCTCCACTCAAATTATTTTAAAAAAAATACCAAATAATAGTTTAAAATATGTTTGAGTTAATAATATTCTTTAATGTACCATTTGTTGCCATAGGAAAAAATAAAACATAAAACGAATTTTTATGATATTAACCCTTTCTTATCTCACACTATCAGCTTATTGATATACTAAGCATTCTAGTATACATTTCGGAAATTTATGTCACGAAATTATAGAATACATTATTTATGAATTATAGACATTACGCATTACCCGTTACACACTATTTAACACTTGTCTCCTCTGGAGACAGATGATGACTCCATCTTTTCTCTGTCGAATTCGAATTCGGAGGAGAATCCTTCACGGTATACCGGATTTAACCAAGTTTCTGCGGAAGAACGAGGTAAGACCACAATGTGTGGGAGATTTAAGGCTTACAGAGGGATTTGGTTTTCAATTTGTGGGCCTTTTATTCGCGAGGGCTGGAGTAGGACTCTAGCGAGTAGTTGCTGAGGCATCCTTTTTCGCGAGGGCCATATCTTAGCCCTCGCGAATTAGCTGCACGTGCAGACAGGGACGCGTAGGTGAGCAATTATTGCGCCGTTATTCGCGAGGGCTGGCAGTAGGCCCTCGTGAGTATCCTGCTGCTACTGTTTTTTGCGATGGCTACTGCTTGGCCCTTGTAAATATATTCTATTTAACGAGGGCGGCAGTATACCCTCGTGATTTTATGTTTTATTACGAGGGCTTTGTTTCAGCCCTCGTGTATATTTTTTGGCCCTCGCAAAATTGGGAGATTCCAGTAGTGTGGTGCGTGCAGCGGCGCAGTGCTAGCCGGCCGGATGGCCGGAGCAAGGAGCTACTGCGCCAATCCGCCAGTGCCCAACGCCAACACTGGCGCCCAGCCGCCCAGCAGTGCCTTGAGGCTCGAGGCTTTAGCGTTTACTTCTTCCCAAGTTCATCATCTTCTCTGCTGCTCATGAACTATGAAGACTAAATATTCAATACTGGGTTCTTGCCTTCTTGAAATCTATTGCACTATATATAAAATGAAACTATGAAAGGTACTAGTATGTGATTTAGCAAATGGTCTTGTAAGTTGTAATTTAATTTTTTTTTTGGTTCTTCCTCCTCGAAACGAAGACTCCATCCAATGGCAATCAGATGGCTAGGAGTAGGACGAGTACGAATGGAGCGGCACCACAAGATGGAGAACCATCACAACAACACGAACACATGCCGAATGTCGTTAGAGAGTCCAATCCATAAGAAATAATTAGTGGTCCTGCCATAAGAAAGCAAATTGAAGAGTATAAACCATATATTCAAGATCAAGTGAGAAGAGTATATATTTTGGCAGCCAAGTGGTTTGAATTTTCCTCGCAAACAATTAATATGGAAGAAGTTCAAGAAGCTTTCAAGATGGCTGGTATAGAAAATTTGATTGGCTGGAGTATAGTAAATCAAAAGATGTAGTATTTTGTTTTTGCTGCTTTCTCTTTAAGCAGCCGTGAAGGGATGATAAATTTGGCCACGATGTGTTCACAAAAATTGAGTACAATAATTGGAAAAATATATATAAAGGGTTGTCCGCTCTTGTTGGTGGTGTCAAATAATAGTTCCCACAACAAGGCTAGATTGCATTTTGATGATTTTAATTATCAAAGGCAAGGTATCTTAAGTGTTATTCCAATGCTAACCGAGAGGCCTAAGAATTATACAAAATCCGTTTGAAATCTTCTCTAGAATGTGCAAAGTATCTTTTAATTCAAGGGTTAGCTTTTCATGGCCATGATGAATCATCTATTTCTTTGAACAAGGAAACTTTCTAGAAATCGGAGATAAGAAGAAAGAAGTGAGCCATGCCCATGACCGTACTCCAAAATCTTGCTTCATGATTTCTCTATGAATTCAAAAGGATCTCGTAAAATGTTGTGCACAAGAGATCACAGAGGAAATTATTGGAGAAATTGGTGATAGCAAATTTTCCATTCTTATTGAATGATCAGGCCACCGTGTCACATCCGGGGGGACAGGGAGGCAACACTGCGGCGAGCCTCAAGCCGGTGAGGAAGGGAAAGAATATGACACATGGGTCCCATGTTAATAAATAGATAAAAACAAAATGCACGCGACATGGTTACCTACATGGTAAAACATCTTTAGAGAGCACATGTGTGTGGTGACGTATCTATACATATCATCAAACCACCAAAGAAAAACCGGCTTTGGACTTGGCTGAAACAAAAAACACAACTTCGTATTTCAAACTACACGATTAAGAGATTTCGGACCTAAGCGAGCATGCAGGACAACTTCGTGTGCGCATAGTACATTTTTTGCTATTTTTAAAATTCTAACTATACTCAAACTTGCTCCCAAATTTGTCCATTTTGAAGAAATGGGACATCGATAAGATATGAACAACATCAGAGTCCACATTATTTACTTGTATATACATTTGACATCAACTCTAATAGTCCAAAAGTTTGCTCATACATGGCAACACTTGCACTTTGCCATGCCAGGCCACAAATTTTATTCCACTAGCGATGGGGGTTTAAGGATTTTTGGTTGGACATAACTTGCTCACAGTAGGCACTACAACTGAAATAGTCTTTAGTCTCAGTTGAGAACAGGCTTTAGTCCCAATTTTTTCAACCGGGACATACAATTCGGGACTAATGGCATATGGGCTTTAGTCCTGGTTTCACCAATCGGGACTATAGCCACCAAAATATCTAAAAAATATGGCGAAGTCAAGACACGAACCTAATCCTGGGACCTCATGCCACCACATGACTATCCAATCACCCTTCTAAGCAAACCACCCATCAAAGCGTATTGATTACAGTAGGATATGCATTCTTTTTGAAGTTTGCTGAAACGAGTCTTTAGTACCGGTTACAAACCGGCACTGATAAGCCCCTATCAACACGGGGTTGTATTACGAACCAGTATTGACGAGGACGCGCGCCAACTAGCCTGTACCGGCCGCCTACAAAAGGTAGCTTTACTGTTACCTCCAACCGGTACTAGGTACTGTTACTACAAACCACTATGGGTGCACTATCAGTACCAGTTTGATGTGCCGGTGATCTAGTAGTGAGGGTACAGGGTTGAGATCCCATTGTCACGTGATCAACAGGGAAGGGTCCGCTCAGCAAAATTTTACAGCTGAGGAAGAACGCATGGATCGAGCCTTCTAGCTCTGCAATAGCAAACTCCAGTGACAGACAGTACGGCCCTGCAGAATGTTCACAGAAGACGGCTTTTCCGAGCTAGATGTTCCACAAAGCATGACAGACGGGTAGGTGAAGGCTCGATGTACATCGGATTCAAGTAGGGACATGTAAGAAATTTGTATGAATGTCACTCCCACTGGATGATTCATTTCCTATGAATTTTATGGAAGCCATGTGTTCCAAATGTGCGTACCTTCATAAAGTCAGCTGACACCTTAAATCTTAATGATTCCGGTACATCCCAATTAAGTGAGTCTGGTTCATGCAGGGCTCTCTGCTCCATTTTGAGGTACAAGCCCAATCAAACGACACAGAAAATATAAACTGAATTGAGATGGAAAGATTACAAACATAAGATGAAGTAAGGTATTTTTGGAATGTTCACCTGATATACTGTAAGTAGGGGTGTAAACAGTTCGAATCGGATCGGATAATGGTTAAACCATATTCTTAACCGCATTTTTTCTCGGAGTCGGATTTGGTTACGGATATCTCGGATACGAATACGGAATCAGATATTGTCGGACACAGATTGTATACGAATAGGACCGATTACGGTTACGGATATTTTATCGAAGTATGAACTATTGCGATACTTAGCTGTTCGACGAGGATGTCAGCCACACAAGATGGAAAAAAATATGGCAGCTAGGACTACACACTTGCACTGCCTTTGTTAGTTGGTCTTGTGGTGGGCTGGTAGCTGGTTGGGCCTTGAGCAGTTGGGCTGTTGGGCCTTAAACCGGATATCCGAAAAATATCTGGACTGGATATCCGAAAAAATACCCGATCTGATGGTATTGACCATCCCGTATCCGATGCCGTATCCAAAACTAAATATCCGATACCAAACCAAATCTGAAAATATCCGAAAAAATACGACCCGATTCTATCCAAATCCGAGTCCGATCGGTCCGGAGAATATCCAGACCGTTTACACCCCTAGCTGTAAGTAGCAAGCACGCTTGTGTGGATAAACTTTTCTTTTCCCAATTAACATAGCCTACTCCTTTCAAAATCTGAAGTTGGATCTTTCTTTTCTTTTAACAACAGGAATACATTGTACATTGCCAATCTGTGATTTCTTCCATGATGTAGCTGTGACCTTCCCTTCACTCCACAAGAGAGAGAGATTGGGTACGAGTCCAAACCTAACACGACACTCTCATACCTTTTACAATATAGTCTATGTAACCTACTTGTACACATATTTGACACCAACTCTAACGAAAACCAGTCTTAAGAATAATAGAAAAAAGAAATTGAAGCACATCTACGAGAGTGATATGCTTGAAGCCAAATAAAAACTTGATCTGAGCATGGAGTGTGAGTATGAGCATGACATCATGCCTCCATTTGTATGAAAGCGTCGTGCTTATGCTAAAGTCTGAACTGTCCTGCAAGGAAACACTACAAAAATTAACAAAATTAAACTTGAAAATGAAGAAGATTCCCATTTAAAATTAAACAAAGTAACCAAGTTATTTGAAATTTTTTAGCTAAAGGAAACTTTATTGATCTCAGACAATTACATCGAGGTGATTCAATCGCTCCAATACCATTTCCGGCCTCTGCATAATTAGGATGCACATATCCTATGATTATTAAAAAAAAATAACGACATGATGTAAAAAATCATGCCACAGAAAGCTACAAGACACAACTTAATCTTCGGATCCGAGCCACACCATAACAACACTTGGACCGCGAGGATGCCCTCCAAAGATAATTCCTCCAAGAAGTAAGCAACACGAAAGCATGCCACCGTTGCCATGGTCCAAGCAATAAAGTCCAGACCATAGGTTTTCAATCTGTAGAGCATATCAACTCCAAACAATGCCTTCAACAAGGGAGTGACACCCAAACTACAATTTCCAGTTACAACCAGCTAAGACCAGACATAGGAATTTCTCCCTAGAGTCGACGAATTTGTACCCAAAAGCACCGCCAAATCGAATTCCCCCAATGTTGCCTCCCCTCTTTTCCAAACCAATACTGCCATACATCTTCAAATAGATGAAATACTAAGATGTTATGCTAACACAGTCTCATGTGAAATAAGAATCCCTATCAGACTGCAACTTGGACAACTCCAAATTTGTCTATAACCAGTGAGGCTTTATTAATCCCACATGGCATTTGACGTTGACACAAAAAGTGCACGTGGCTGGGTATAAACCTTTAACACCACAATT
The DNA here is from genome assembly GCA_005191435.1 of Raddia distichophylla. Taxonomy (NCBI): domain Eukaryota; kingdom Viridiplantae; phylum Streptophyta; class Magnoliopsida; order Poales; family Poaceae; genus Raddia; species Raddia distichophylla. The sequence continues at coordinate 701,037 of SPJY01035639.1, forward strand.
GCATGAAGAAAAGATGTAACTTGTGCATATGCTATGAGCTCCCTAATGATGAGAGTCCAATATCCATTACTAGTTGTCCACCTCCTAGTCAATAACATGGGACCGAATTATTGTGCTTTCCGAGCAATAAGGCAAGCCATCAATGGCACAGGTATATACGATGCAGCTCATTATGGGAATTGCTAGGACCATGGACCATCTACTTAAGCATTATTCACATGGTAGTAGTGAAGAAGAAATCTCTACAGTACAGTTGAATGATTAGCAAGGAACAGGGTTTTATCGATTTTCAACTTTCATATTTCACATTTTTTTAGATAATAAAAATATTCTAGACTCTACGTGCTAAAAGCATGTGGCCATTAATACAACATAAATGTTGTCGTCGTAATAGAAAATGAACACACACACCAAGGGGATGGCCATGGGTACCCATTACCCACGACCCGACGGGTTTTTACTCTATTAGGGTACGGATTTGGACTAATTTTTCTATCCATGGATTTGCTAATGGGTTAAAACACAAACCCAGTGGGTACGCGGGTATGAGTATGGTCATGTACTACTTAAACCTGCAAAGCAATAGAAACCCACACATCCATAGTAATTACTAAATAGGCCCAACTAAAAATATCTACGTGTTTCTGCCCATTGGAAGTTCCAAACCCTAAGTCCCTAACGTTCCCCCACCCTGGCCAGTGGCCACCTAGGCACCCAACACTATTTGTCTATTTTCACTTGCACAGCCACCGCTAGCATTTCTTAGGACTCCGCCGCCACTTGCCTTGCCGCCTGCCAGGCCCTCCACACCCGCGCATGCTCATCACTTGTACTGGTTGCGTGGAAGTCATGACCACCAGCCACTTGCCAGTGCCCTAGGCCCGCAGCCCACGCTACATGTGTTGATTTTTGAAATGTTGTCATGCTGATGTTCGCGGGTATGGGTAACCTGTTGGTACCCAAAAACCGCATGGGTATGGGCACGGGCAAAATTTTATACCCGTCATGGGTATGGGTTTTTTAGTGAGTAGATTTTTTAACGGCATGGTAGGACAGTGATACCCAGCGGGCTTGTACCCATTGCCATCCCTACTGACACACCTGAGGATTTAAACCTCATGCCCTCGAGATATACAGACTAAAATATAAATATAAAACAAGTGCTCAAAACCAGTGGAATCAACCCATCAGATAAGAAAGCGATAGTCGATACCTGAAAAAAATCCATAAAAAGGTAAAACTGAAATCTATGAGATGTATCTGCAAAAGGCCTCATCCACAAGGTTGTACCTGCAGACAATAATAAAAAGCTCTTAAGATGCAAAATTTGCACATGGACAACTATACATTGGAAAAATGCCTATATGATATTTAAGAATAAATTATATGAGCGGTTCTTAAACTATCACATAGTTCTCATATGTATCCCTGATCATTCAAATTACAGTTTAAGCTCCCTGAACTATCAAAGTGACTCAAATATGATCCACCCACGCCACCGCACAAAAGCCGATGTGGTTGCTTCATGTTAGTTTTGGTACGTAAGATATCAATAGTAGTACGTGCACGAAACCAAAGTAATCCATATATTAATAAGAGTGTATGACAGTAAATTAAATAAAAAGGTACTATGAAGCAAAATGGATATGGAAGAAGAATCTATCTATATATACATTGCGCTAGAGTCGGAGCGCTTTCATGCGACACGTCGGCGAAAAAACGGTGGCCGTCCGATCACGAGCGCTGGATTCATCCAGCCATCCATTTACGTTTTATATATAAAAAAATTTCCGTTCATGTTGCAACAACTCGTGCCGTTTGCTCAGTTGGTTTAATGCGCGAACACTCGTTTCGGTGACCCGGGTTCGAACCCCCCCGGCCGCTCCCACTTTTCCCTTTTTTCTTTAATGCCCCCAAAGAAATCTTAAGTAGTATTTCACGCATACATGTAGAACAAAGCGTGCGCTGGCGAGTTGGTTAGGCGGGTCAGCAAAGGCGCTGTAGACCGGGGTTCGAATCCCCGCTACCTCATTTTTCTAGCGCCCCATCCTGCTGCCTGCTACTACACTTTGCATGCCAGAGACAGGGCCTGCATAACTTTTTTTCTAAAATGATTTCTGACGAAACTACAGTAATATCTTTTTTCTCACCTTTTTTTTTTTTCTAAAATGATTTCCGAGGAAACTACAGTAATATCTTTTTTCCTAATAAAAAAGAATGGAAAGGATAATAACATTACTCCATTATTTTAAAGAATAGAAAAGAAATTTGCACTTATTTTAACCAAGGGTATTATTTATTTTGCTAATATGGCCCCTATTTTAAGAATGATGTTTTTCATTAATCCAATCCATACAACAAGAATACCTTCCATTTGTTTTGGAATGCTTTTTAATTTCTCACTAAATGTATTTTTCGAAGCTTTTGATCAGCAATGGTGTTGTTCATTGACTTTTTCCTCGCATGTTATTGTACTTCTACGTTATTGCTTTGCAAATATTGTACTTCTATTATAAAAAGGTTTCAATGGCAACAATAAAAAGATATTCGTGCCCTCAGCCACATAGGCGCTGCACAAACATCATGCAGTTGTAGCGCGCTGAACTAACCAATCAACATATATGCTTTTTAAATTCCTTCTTCTCCTCATAACAACATTGAACTAACCAATCAACATATATACTTTTTAAATTCTTTTTCTCCTCATAATAACGTTGACGCATACAAAAGGAGTTACAAGTACTAACTTGACTTGTGAACATGTTTCTTTTTTTATAGTTAGGCTAAGAACTAGGTTATCCGGCCATAGCAATCCATTTGCACTATTTCAGAGTGTGGTGTGCTGCATCTTGACTAATTCATGCCAAACATATCACACGATGGTGTTTTACAAAATTAATTATAGTCAATAGTCTAATTCCTTCCGATGGATTATGAATTCTAGCTATTCCTGATAAGGTTAAAGCACATCAGTAATTATATCTTTACATTATTATGAAAAAATATACCACACTTCAATTTTTAAATTCTAAGGAGGCTGAACAATTTTTTGCTAAAAAATAATGATATGTTAGTTATACATTTAGTTTTGACCTCTTCTCCATTTAGCCTAATGCAATATTTGTTTCTTACAATTTTGAATAAGAATGGATGGTTCAAAAAATAATGTGACACCAAATTCAAACAAAGTTTACACTTTCAATAATTTATTTTATATAATATGTTAAACTCTAACTAATGCTATGTAATGCGATTTATACTATTTGTGACTAATGATGTATAATACGATTTATACTGCTCGAAATTTTGAATACCATATGACAGGTAGCGACGGGCGCACCATTGGCACGCAATCCTTCCTAGTGTTTATCAAAGTGCTATTTGCGTCTGTCTCCTGACTCCTGGGTTCCTCTGTTCCTAGCGGCTAGCAGTTGGGCCTCGTTCAAGTCAGGCAGTCAACAAGTGCAAACAAACAATCAAAGACCAAAGCAGCCCATAGCTGCCCAGCAGGAAATGCCACACGTCCGCACAGCAAACCGCAGGCCGTAGCGGCCCGTAGGAGCTCTTGAGCTGGCTGCACGGAGGGCTGGGTCCTGAGAGGTTTCTAACAGGCCAATTAGGTATATGGCATGGGTCATACTACGTCGTAATGCGTCCTCCGTCCATGTCTATATTTACACTATAAGATTACATATCCTATGTTCTCACTCATTTTTCAGTTGCCTGCAGGAACCGACTTTCGTGGTCAAGTCGATCGTGCCTTTGTTCAGTCGATAAGTCACTACCTTCGTGTGACTGCCTTGCTCGTTGAGGTGGTTTAGGGATCGTCGGAACATTTAGTCACCTACATGGATGGTAGCTGGATCGATCAGGCCACATAACATCTACCATTACTACTTCTCATCTCACAAGAAAATTGGAACTCCGCTCCCGCTACCAACACCACCTCGCCGCTGCGTGAAGAGACCTGACCCGCTACAGGTCTTGCAGGCGCAACGGTCAACCCTCCCATACCTTTTACAACATAGTATATGTAACCTATTTGTACACATATTCGACATCAACTCTAACAAAAACCAGTCTCAAGAATAATAGAAAAAAGAAATTGAAGCACATCTATCAGAGTGATATGCTTGAAGCCAAATAAAAACTTGATCTGAGCATGGAGTGTGAGTATGAGCATGACATCATGCCTCCATTTGTATGAAAGCGTCGTGCTTATGCTAAAGTCTGAACTGTCCTGCAAGGAAACACTACAAAAATTAACAAAATTAAACTTGAAAATGAAGAAGATTCCCATTTAAAATTAAACAAAGTAACCAAGTTATTTGAAATTTTTTAGATAATGGAAGCTTTATTGATCTCAGACAATTACATCAAGGTGATACAATCGCTCCAATACTATTTTTGGGCTCTGCATAATTAGGATGCACATAGCCTATGATTATTTAAATAAATAACGACATGACGTAAAAAATCATGCCACAGAAAGCTACAAGATATAACTTAATCTTCGGATCCGAGCCACACCATAACAACACTTGGACCATGAGGATGCCATCCAAAGATAATGCCTCCAAGAAGTAAGCAACACGAAAGCGTGCCGCCGTTGCCATGGTCCAAGCAATAAAGTCCAGACCATAGGTTTTCAACATGTAGAGCATATCAACTCCAAACAATGCCTTCAACAAGGGAGTGACACCCAAAAAACAATTGCCAGGTACAACCAGCTAAGACCAGACGTAGGAATTTGTCCATAGAGTCGACGAATTTGTACCCAAAAGCACCGCCAAATTGAATTCCCCCAATGTTGCCTCCCCCTCTTTTCCAAGCCAATACCGCGCGCCATACTTCTTCAAATAGATGAAATACTAGACTTAAGTTGTTATGCTAACAGTCTGATGTGAAATAAGAATCCCTATCAGACTGCAACTCTTGGACAACTCCAAATTTTTTATGTTGACACAAAAAGTGCACGTGGCTGTGTATAAACCTTTAACTCCACAATTGCATGAAGAAAAGATGTAACTTGTGCATATGCTATGAGCTCCCTAATGATGAGAGTCCAATATCCATTACTAGTCGTCCACCTCCTAGTCAATAACATGGGACCGAATTATGTGTGCTTTCCGAGCAATAAGGCAAGCCATCAATGGCACAGGTATATACGATGCAGCTCATTATGGGAATTGCTAGGACCATGGACCATCTACTTAAGCATTATTCACATGGTAGTAGTGAAGAAGAAATCTCCACAGTACAGTTCAATGATTAGCAAGGAACTGGGTTTTATCGATTGTCAACTTTCATATTTCACATTTTTTTAGATAATAAAAATATTCTAGACTCTACGTGCTAAAAGCATGTGGCCATTAATACAACATAAATGTTGTCGTCGTAATAGAAAATTAACACACACACCAAGGGTACCCACGACCTGACGGATTTTACTCTATTAGGGTACGGATTTGGACTAGTTTTTCTATCCATGGATTTGTTAATGGGTTAAAACACAAACCCACACACACCAAGGGTACCCACGACCTGATGGGTTTTACCCTATTAGGGTACGGATTTGGACTAGTTTTTCTATCCATGGATTTGTTAATGGGTTAAAACACAAACCCAGCGGGTACGCGGGTATAGGTATGGTCATGTACTACTTAAACCTACAAACCCATGGGTAATAAAAACCTACACATCCATAGTAATTACTAGATAGGCCCAACTAAAAATATCTACGTGTTTCAGCCCATTTGAAGTTTCAAACCCTAAGTCCCTAACGCTCCCCCACCCTGGCCAGTGGCCACCCAGGCACCCAACACTATTTGTCTATTTTCACTCGCACAGTCGCCGCTAGCATTTCTCAGGACCCCGCCGCCGCTTGCCTTACCGCCCGCCAGGCCCTCCACCGCCGCGCATGCTCATCACTTATGCTGGTTGCGTGGAAGCCGCGGCCGCCAGCCACTTGCTAGCGCCCTAGGCCCCCAGCCCATGCTACATGTGTTGATTTTTGAAATGTTGTCATGCTGATGTTCGCGGGTATGGGTAACCTGTTGGTACCCAAAAACCGCATGGGTATGGGCACGGGCAAAATTTCATACCCGGCATGGGTATGGGTTTTTTAGTGGGTAGATTTTTTTCACGGACATGGGTTTAGGACAGTGATACCCAGCGGGTTTGTACCCATTGCCATCCCTACTGACACACCTAAGGATTTAAACATCATGCCCTCGAGATATACAAACTAAAATATAAATATAAAACAAGTGCTCAGAACCAGTGGAATCAACCCAAGAATGAATGCCCATCAGATAAGAGAATGAAAAATGCATAAAAAAGTAAAACTGAAATCTATGAGATGTATCTGCAAAGGGTCTCATCCACAAGGTTGTACCTGCAAACAATAATAAAAGGCTCTTAACTTGCAAAATTTTCACATGGACAACTATACATCGGAAAAGTGCCTATATGATAGTTAAGAATAAATTATATGGACGGTTCTTAAACTATCACACAGTTCTCATCTGTATCCCTGATAATTCAAATTACAGTTTAACCTCCCTGAACTATTAAAGTGACTCAAATCTGATCCACCCACGCCACCGCACAAAAGCCGACGTGGTTGCTTCATGTTAGTTTTGGTACATAAGATATCAATAGTAGTGCACGAAACCAAAGTAATCCATACATTAATAAGCGTATGACAGTAAATTAAATAAAAAGATACTATGAAGCAAAATGGATATGGAAGAAGAATCTATCTATCTATCTATATATACATTGCGCTAGCGTCGGAGCGCCTCCGTGCGACATGTCGGCGGAAAAACGGTGGCCGTCCGATCACGGGCGCGGGCTTCATCCAGCCATCCATTTACGTTTTATACATAAAAAACAAATTCCCATTCAAGTTGCACCGTTTGCTCGGTTGGTCTAATGCGCCAACGCACGCTCGCTTTGGTGACCCGGGTTCGAATCCCCCGTCCGCTCGCACTTTTTGCCTTTTTCCTTTAATGCCTCCAAAGAAATCTTAAGTAGTATTTCACGTGGCGAGTTGGTTAGGTGGGCTAGCAAAGGCGCCGGAGACCAGGGTTCGAATTCCTGCTACGGCATTTTCCTAGAGCATTTTTCAAGCGCCCCGTCCTGCTGCCGTCTGCTGCAACGCTTTGCATGCCAGAGATACGGCCCGCATCGCTTTTTTTTCTGAAATGATTTCTGATGAAACTACAGTATTATCTTTTTCCTACCTTTTTTTTCTAAAATGATTTCTGAGGAAACTACAATAATATCTTTTTTCTAATAAAAAAGAATGGAAATGATAATAACATTACTCCATTATTTTAGAGAATAGAAAGGAAATTTGCACTTATTTTAACCAAGGGTATTATTTATTTTGCTAATATGGCCCCCTTTTTAAGAATGATGCTTTTCATTAATCCAATCCATACGACAAGAATACCTTCCATTTGTTTTAGACTACTTTTTAATTTCTCACTAAATGTATTTTTTGAAACTTTTGATCAGCAATGGTGTTGTTCATTGACTTTTTCCTTGCATTTTATTGTACTACGTTATTGCTTTGCAAATACTATATTTCTATTATAAAAAGGTTTCAATGGCAATAATAAAAAAGATATTCGTACCCTCAGCCACATAGGCGCTGCACAAACATCATGCAGTTGTAGCGCGCTAAACTAATTAATCAACATATATGCTTTTTAAATTCCTTCTTCTTCTCATGATAACATTGAACTAACCAATCAACATATATGCTTTTTAAATTCTTTTTTCTCCTCATAATAACGTTGACGCATACAAAAGGACTTACAAGTACTAACTTGATTTGTGAACATGTTGCTTTTTTATTTTAGTTAGGCTAAGAACTAGGTTATTCGGCTAGAGCAATCCATTTGCACTATTTGAGAGTGTGTTGTGCTGCATCTTAACTAATTTATGTCAAACATATCGCACGATGGTGTTTTACAGATTTAATTAGAGTCAGTAGTCTAATTCCTTCCGATGGATTATGAATTTCAACTATTCCTGATAAGGTTAAAGCACATCAGTAATTATATCTTGACATTATTATGAAAAAATATACCACACTTCAATTTTTAAATTCTAAGGAGGCCGAACGATTTTTTTCTAAAAAAATAATGAAATGTTAGTTATACATTTAGTTTTGAATTTCGAATAGGAATGGATGGTTCAAAAAATAATGTGACACCAAATTCAAACAAAGTTTACACTTTCAATAATTTATTTTATATAATATGTTAAACTCTGACTAATGCTATGTAATGCGATTTATACTATTTGTGACTAATGATGTATAGTACGATTTATACTGCTCGAAATTTTGAATACCATATACTATTTGTGACTAATGATGTATAGTACGATGTATAGTACGATTTACATATGATACATAATACAGGTAGCGACGGGCGTGCCATTGACGCGCAATCCTTCCTAGTGTTTATCAAAGTGCTATTTGCGTCTGTCTCCTGTCTCCTGGGTTCCTCTGATCCTAGCGGCTAGCAGTTGGGCCTCGTGCAAGTCAGGCAGTCAACAAGTGCAAAGAAACAATCAAAGACCAAAGCAGCCCATAGCTGCCCAGCAGGAAATGCCACACGTCCGCACAGCAAGCCGCAGGCCGTAGCGGCCCGTAGGAGCTCTTGAGCTGGCGAGCTGCACGGAGGGCTGGGTCTGAGAGGTTTCTAACAGGCCAGTTAGGTACTCCCTCCGTTCCAAAATATAAGACATATTTTGACTACACAAAATTCTTTAAAGGTAGAGTTTGACTGTTAGATTTCTCTATTATATATTATGAATTATTATAATATAATATTTTGTGTCAAAATATTATATCAAAAAGCGTTTTGAAATATGAACAATTTGGTACAACTTTGGTATGCTAACGATGCATATTTTTTATTTATTTATGGTTAAAATTTACTAAGTTTGACTTTTCTCCAGTCAAAATACGCCTTATATTTTAGAACGGAGGGAGTATATGGCATGGGTCATGCTACGTCATAATGGGTCCTCCATCCATGTCTATATTTACACTATAAGATTACATTTACTATGTTCTCACTCATTGTTCAGTTGCCTGCAGGAACTGACCTTCGTGGTCAAGTCGATCATGCCTTGGTTCAGTTGATAACGCTCGTTGAGGTGGTTTAGGGATCGTCGGAACATTCAGTCACCTACATGGATCGTCGGAACATTCAGTCACCCACATGACATCTACCATTACTACCTCTCATCTCACAAGAAAATTGGAACTCTGCTCCCGCTACCAACACCACCTCGCCGCTGCGTGAAGAGACCTGACCTACTACAGGTCTTGCAGACGCAACGGTCACTGTGAGACCTTGTGTTGTTGCTCCTTCCGGAGCTACAACCCCAGCTGTCACAACAACACTACCACCCTAGCTTCAAGCGCCATGGCACGACACCAATAGGGACGCTCTCCGGTGCGGCACTGCTTTGCCGATCGACTACTCATCTCAATCAACCATGCAGTTCCTCCAGCACCATCATATGCTCCATCAACGTGCACGCCAATCTGGAGGCCCTTCTCTCACTGTATGCAATTGACTCCTCAAGGATGATACTCACTTCCACCCGTTGCATGCGATGGGCGAGGCCTACATGGCCATCATTGCATAGGGACTCCTTCGAGGGAAATTCCATCGTGCAACACTTTCTAGAGAGCTTGCTCTTCATGTTCGCATCTATTGCATGTTGCCTCGACGTTCAACCCTAGCAGCCCCCCTCTGCAGCGGAGGATGTCAAACCGCTTCCGTTCCAGTGCGGCTTCTGTCCAGAGAACCTACCACTTCATTTATAGGATATGAGGGTAGTTGGAACTGTCTTGGAAAACTCATGTGCTCTGCAGTGCATTGAGGAGCGCACTACCAACACAGATGTCATCGCCACCTAGCTTCAACCTCTGGGCGTGGATGGTCATGCTGGAGAATATGCCGAAAATCCACTACTTTTTTGTCGTTGGGCTCTCCAACATGGAAGGAGGCACTACCAATGTTCGCATCTATTGCATGCTGCCTCGACGTCCAGCCCATCCCCCACCGTGGTGGAGGACGTTAAACCACTTCAGTTCCATGTGCGACTTCTGTCTAGAGAACCACTTCAGTTATTGATGGGCGCGGACGCGGGGGTCCCGATCTTCTGGTGAGAAACGATAAGGATAACTCGGTAGGTGTCACGGAGACCTAAACGATCCGGCTTCCAACCCTACAAGGTGTCACGGTGCTGTATGTTTTATCGTGCATGGACGACGTGATGCACGGTGGTGGGCTAGGAAGCCTACTTAAGAGCAACTGGAGTTCGGGTACAAGGGTTCGCACAAAACGCTGAACGACTTGTGTCGGTACAATTAATACCGGGGTACGAAGAGTCCGAAAGAAAGCGAGGGCCCCACACGTCAGGCGGGCGATCAGGCCCTAGCGTGTGGGCGAGCTCCTCCGCGCCCGCAGGGCGAGCGCGAGAGGGTCCATCACTGCCAGGTGGGGCCCGCTTGGCAGGAAGCGTCCCGAAGGGAGTCTTCCGGGCGAAGGCTCTCCCCTGCTGCAAAGGACAGGCACATTGAATGCGACATCACGCGCGGATGGACCGATGAAGAGATGATTACCGTCACAGTGACCTCTACTGGTCTGATCAACTGTCACTGTGGCACTACGAAATTGACCGGCAGAGAGAGAGTTTGTCGTCATCAGGTTGGCCGCCCGCGTCAGAAGGAGCAAGCTGGGTCCCGCCCGTTCTTTCACCGGCGTGTTCACACGAGTCAGAGGCCACTTGCGAGGCAAGCGTGGGCGGCACCGCTCGGCACAGTAGCAGCACGTTTTCGTCTCTCATATCTAGTCCCTTAAGTCTTATCAGTGTACTAAGTGTACTGTACTACTAACCCCCTCGGCTCTCTCCGCCAGCCCACGACTTGTATAAAAGGGGAGGAGAGAGAAAGGAGAGGGGGGAAGAAGCATTCTGTAATCATTCCCACACAACCACAACAAGAGAAGAGCTAAGGCTCGGCAGGAGTAGGACTATTATTCGCGAGGGGGTCCGAACCTGGGTAAACACTGCGTGTCGCTCCTCGCCGCGTCCGACGCTCGAATCGGATCGAGCCCGGGCTGATCGGCTAGCAGAAGTAGAAATCTGATAGGGGTGTGATTCACCGTGGTTAAGTGAAGAACACGTCGTCAACTTGAAGATGGAGAAGACCGTATCTTTAAGATGGATTTTGTTAGGTTTTATATCGAATATGTGTACAAGTAGATTATATGTACTCTATGCTGTAATAGGTATTGTTAATTTAGAGTTGTAGTTGAACTCTAGTCGGACCTTTACTATATAAAAGTAGGCAGATCTGATGTAACCAAGTCAACGACTTCATAATAGTAACATAGGCAAAATGAGGTCAGCGGATTGCATATCATTGTGACCAGGTCAGTCGATATGTTTCGGTATTATGAATTGGGGAGGAGCGCCCATAGTCAGAGCCCACAAAAGTAGGCGTAAGCTGAACTACGTTAACAAACATCGTGTCTCCTAGTGTCGTTCGTGATCTTACATTGGCGTAAATCCTAACAAGTGCTATCAGAGCTATGCCCGGTAACTCGGAACATCTCCAGGAGATCAGACGGTGAAATACAGATGATCTGATGTGTGATGGGGAGATTTCTGAATTTAGTCCCACATCGGATATTGGTGATGGAGGAGCACAACTTAAAAGGTAGAGGCACCCCTCTCCCACTAGGCTAGTCTTTTGGGCTGAGTTGGTCTATGATCTGGGTTGTGCATTCAGTTGGGTTAATAGATGTGGGGACTTGGGGTGTTGGTCTCGGAGGGGCTAGATCATTGTGGGCCATGAGATGGGCCAGATGACAACGGGCTATAACAAGTGGTATCAGAGCTTGATTGGCGAGATTAGCCATGCGGAATATCTAGAGGAGACACGAGGATCATGCATACACGGACGCCGCGAAAAAGCCTCATCGGCACAAGGTGGAGCTTGGCGGTGATCGACGATTCTATCGGTAGTGTCGAACACTTCGGGCAGGAGGCTCAAACCGTTCAATGATGGGCTACCATAGGTAAGGATTGATCAGACGTGGCGATCGGGCCGACAAAGTGGCTGGCGAGGTCGGCAGGCGATGGTGATGCGTTCACGTTCAGACCGGCAGGCACGGAAGAATGTCGGATAGATTGAAACGACGGTAGCAGTGATGCGACCGGATGTTGCACAGAAGGCGCTGCATCGCGACACTAGAGGTGAACCTACGTTGTGAATGCGGATGGTCAGAGTGCGTCATGTGTTTACCGTGCATGGACGACGTGGTGCCCGGTGATGGGCTGGGAAGTTTGCTTGATGTTTTATCATGCATGGACGACGTGGTGCGCAATAGTGGGCTGGGAAGCCTACTTGAGAACAACTGGAGTTCGGGTACAAGGGTTCGCGCAAAACGTTGGAACGACTTCAAGGTGGAGAAGACTTTATTCTTCAAGATGGAGTTTGTTAGGTTTTATGTCGAATATGTCTACAAGTAGGTTACATATAATTTGTGATGTAATAGGTTGGGTTGGTTTAGAGTTGTAATTGGACTCTAGCCAGGCCTCCACTATATAAAGGGTTGCTACCTGGTGTAATCAAGTCAAAGACTTCATAATAGTAGCATAGGCAAGAGGAGGTCAGCGGCCGACATATGGTCATGATTAGGTCAGCTGGTATGCTGCGGTACTATGGATTGGGAGGAGTGCTTATAGTTAGAGCCCCGCAGAGGTAGGCGTAAGCCCAACTACGTTAACAAACATCGTGTCTCCTGGTGTCGTTTATGATCCTGCATCCGCGTAAATCCTAACAAGCGCACATAACTCCGCAGGTGCACCGCTCTAGATTGTCATGCTGTAATAAATATTTGCTTAGAAAACAAGAAGCAGCATAATGCTAGAAAACTGAGAGCGTATTGCTCGGTCCAATTCATTACTTCATTAAAACTAGACAGGAGACACGCAACAGAAGCATCCAGACAGGCACATGGTTCTAAAAATCAAAATACAGATCCAACCAGTGGTGGAAAACTATGTTGAGTAAGAAAGAAAACTGAGTTGGAACTTACGAAGTTGGCTAAATGTTCCAGGCTCGATAGGCGCCAAACGAACAAGTCCTAAGCGTTCCGTAGAGACAACCTTGTATGGACCCTCCCACCTAGGATGAGCTTGTTGATGTGAGACAAGTCCTAAACTCAGAGTAGGATGAGATCTTTAACTTGCAAGATCCCTTGTTGAACTCCTTATTTCGAGTTCTTGAGCGAAGCTTGCGAGTACACGGCTGCCCTTGTGGATGCCTTCTCACGTCGTTCTTCTAGGTCGAGGTCTAGTTGCCTTTTTAGATTTTTGGTCGGCATCATTGACGGAGTTTATACAAGGTAAGTAAATCTAGTTGTATAGAGTTAGATTCCAAGTCGGTAGTACAATCGGACTTGAATTAGTAGTAGGATGTCTAGTAGAACTAGGACTTGTATTTTGTTTCGCTATATAAAGCAATCAAAACCCGCTGTTTCTGACCATCGAGCCAGCGGCACCAAAACAATCCATCGCAGTGCTGTGTTTCGTGCTGGTAATTAGCCAAATCACGATCAAACCCGCTGGAAACTAACCAGGATTAGCGACGTACAACGCACGGGCAAACCAAGCTTGTTCTGTTCGATAGATCCTAGTAGCCTTCGTCTCGCATCGTCAAGCAACGTTTGCTGTTGTTTCTAATGTGGGCTAATGTCTCACTTTGGATTTTGTTCCCCTTTATATTATCGCTCCGTAAGCATGTCCAAACTATCTAAGAAAGTTTGCTCGCCCAAAGGGCGCGCGGACCTGGAAACTAATTTCATGTATTTTTTTAAAAAATCTATCCTCAAGTTTAAATGATAAAACCAAATTTAGAAATTAGCTGAAAACTTTTGTAAATAAGTCAAGAACCAACCGAGTTTTTTTTATAAAAACCTGAAGCTATTTGTACATCTCTACAACAACATATATCACATGAACAAAAAGCATAGGCACCAACAATAACACTATTTCATACTTGTATAGCTGTATTGCATTATAATTGACAGGAAGTCGACCTAAGAAGAGCCCAGATCAGTACATGATACAATAGAGGCTAAAAAAATTAATTACATCACAGAGTAAAAACATTATTCATAAAAAGTCCAGAGCCAACACCTGCGGTTCAATAATGACTAATTCCTCACAAGAGTTCAATAATGACTAAACTTCAGATGGTAAGTCTCCGGAAGAATGCAAATAGCAGTAAAGGGATGTTCACACATAAGAGAAACCCCGGTCCAGCACTTCATTCACATGATCACATGTTTACCTTCAAAGAGCCCTCCCTGTTAGCAACTTACCATATACACTGCGATAGTTTAACACATCAAAGGAAATGTTCACTGCAGAAAAATTAAATATGCTTCATACCACAAAAAAGAACACACTTTCTGCAAAACCTACAAGGAATGGCATGCTCCCTGGATCCTACAGGTATAAAAAAAAATAGAACTTTTGATTACAATATTTCAACAGATAGTATGAAGCCAAAATAACAATAAATTGCACAAGTCACTTTAGCAACCAAAGAACCAGCTATTTATACTATACATCAGATTATGAAACATATACTGTGTACTCAACGCAGCCAAAAAAATTGCATTACAATGTAATAAAAAACCTGCTATCAGCTAAATAGATATATATTAAGCTAGGAACAGCAAAAGCTGTTCAGTAGTGAAGCAAATAGAAAATTTATGATATTGCAACCATCGCTGAAAATGCGTTAAGCTTGAACAACAATCAAGATCAATATTGTTAGCAACTGAACACAATGCTTATCATGTTCTAAATCGTACAGGATAAAAACAAGACCAACACTAATGATCATAGACTAGCAGACTCATATTATGCCTAATCCCTCTACCTTCATAGATATACAGCATCTAGAATTCTCAATGCAATATTTACCATAAATAGGAAAATTATGTGGGGAAGGATAGAAAAATCACACAAACTGAACCTGCTACTGTACACAACTACCAAAAAATGTAACGAAACAAGTGAAGAAGTCAACAGCAAGATGGACACTGGAAAAAAGGCATGGTTTATCTATTCTAATGGGTCAATTGGCTGGTAGCACTAAACATTATTAACGAAGACACAAATATAGTTTAACCTGACATCCTAGCCTTGGAATCAACTGATAAAACTTAAAATACCTGAAAGCAGGAGGAAGGTGCCCTTTAACTTATCTTCATATCTTTGACTTCGTAGATGGAAAGATAAGATAAGGTGAAAAGAAGAACACCGAAGTGACAGGAGAAAGGGTGAATGGGAATTGCGGTAGACAGGATGTCAAATCCCTAGTCTTCTTTTACCTGCTATATTTGAGCTTACAGGAGAAATGGTTTATATAAAAGGAAGGCAGGGTCCTGCAACCAGACAAAAACTTTTTTTTTCTTAATGACTAAGCTCTTTATTTGCTTGGCCAAAAGAAAATTCCATGATCAGCTAACGCACTTATATTGATGAAGCTTCCGCAGGCTCACCAGGGACTTAAGAAGCAATTTGTCATAATGAAATACTGAACCAATATATAATGATAAAGACATGCAAACCAAAATAAAACAGTAAGCCTAGCTGGGCCCCAATTCAGTAATTACAGCATAATGTGCTGAAAAATATAGCATCATGCTAAAAAATCCACCAAGATAACAATGTCTGCCTAAAAAAATAGGTTCATGCGGAACACGTCGAAAGATACTACTGCTTGTTAGCACAGTAATGGCTGTGGCGGCAAGTCTTTGTTACTGATTTGAACATGAAGAAAATGATGTGCTAAGTGATCTATTTTCATCCCATAACAACAAAAAGTAGTAGTAACTGGGAGTTTTGATAATGTAGTAATAATTACTCATAAATCTGTCCTCCATCCAATCAAAACACAAAAATACGTGTAGGCACCAGTTTTTTCCCACAAAAGGAACACATTAAGGAATCTAATCAGTATTTGCTAATAATATTGTTGTGGAATTAAGCTGAATTTTACTGGCATATATGCAGTAGCCTTTTACCCGTCAAAGCCTCAATAATCTTAAAAATGAACTATTATGGTACAAATCAATTTTAGTCAGTTTGCTAACAAAATATTTACCTACCGGTTACATGGAATCAAATCAATTAGGTCAATGAATTTGTGCAGTTGCTGCAGCCTCTATGAGGTCCTTTTCCATAAAGCAACTGAAGTAATAGCCTAGAAACTGAGTGTTTGCAATGTATGAATAACTAAAAAACTACAAAGACACTGTATTACTTTTAAAAACGAAGGAATTATTTCAATTGTTCCTACCTGAGGTAGATGGCCTCATACTGTCATACATCAGGACCCTTCAATTGCCTTTGCACAAGCTGAATAACAGTGACAGGAAGTAGAAACCTCATATGGAAAGACAAGAATAACACCTCCCACATAAACATCACAAAATTCTTTATTTTCCTGCAGCAGGAGATAGACATATGGCTATTCAGCTATTTGGAATGCAGATACTACAGATCAGGTAGCATATGAAGCTGCAATAACTAAAAATAAAATCATTATCAATTTTGTGCAGACAATGAATCACTATGCGAGTTGTTTCGTCAAAACTATTTAAGACATGTAAATCATGTATCGAATTACCGCTCACTAACTGGCAACGTTGAGCTGACACTAAAGGAACACATAACGGAGAATAAATATTCAGGAGCATACACAGGGAGCACTCTGCCTGATAATTAGTAATGTCCCGAAGAAGATCCTCTTCCATTTTAACTCATATGATTCATCTGCCTATTAGACCTCAAGCAAAATTATGTGTCCCAGTGCCTATTGCCTCAGATTTCAGAAGAAGCACACATGAAGCATTACATGCATTTTTTTGTTTAACCAAACTGGATGGCACGGACCTCAATCAGTAGTGGATATGACTACTGCATTACGAGGACCTGGGTTGTGTGTGTGCACGCGCGCGTTAACCAAAAAAAAATTAAAGCATGGGCTAAGTGGCTAACATAAAATTTGATTCAGAGCACAATACTAAGAAACCAAACTAAAAAGTAAAT
>SPJY01035639.1:723855-763694 GCA_005191435.1 Raddia distichophylla
AAAATAAATTCTATATATATGATGCAAGAGCTACTGGAATTTTTGAAAACAAGATCAATGCTCGGTTTAATCCATATGCCAAATATATATTGCTAAATCAAAATGCTCCACATCAACATCAACCACAAATTCATCTGCACATGAACATGAATCAAAATGCTCGGTTTAATCCACAAATTCATCTGCACATTAACATGAACATCTGCACATGAACATGAACAGCCGAATCTACACATGAGAGAGAGAGAGAGGGAGGGTGGGAGGGACCAACGGAGGCGGCGGCGGCAGCCGGATTTGGCTCCTGGAGAAGCCGGTGGCGGTGGATCCGCCGGAGAAACCGACGGTAGGGCTCGGCGAAGGACCCGGCCTCCTCCCACCGGATCCGGCCGCCGCTTGCGACGGAGGCGACGGACGAGGCTTCGACGGTGAGGATCCGGCCTCCGCCCGCCAGATCCGGCCGCCGCTCGCGACGGAGGTGACGGAGGAGGCGCCGGCGGCGAGGACGCGAGGCGGCGGGGTCGGGGATGACGTCGAGGCGCCGGATCTGGCCGCCGCCCGTCGGATCCGGCCGCCGCTCCTCCGCCACTCGCCGGGGCCGCCGCTCCTCGCCCTCCAGGACCCTCCGCCGGCCGCCGCTCCTCGCCGCCACGACCCTCCGCCGGCCGCCGCGCCTCGCTCGCCGTTGGCAGCTGAGAGAGAGAACGAGAGAGAGGGCTGAGAGAGAGGTCAAGGGCTGAGAGACAACGAGTGAGATTTATTTGGGAAATTTCGAGAACCGAGGGCGGGAACAGCTCGCGAGGGCCAAGCCCTCGAGAACTGTCAGCTGGCCAAACGGCCGTCAGACGGTGGCGCCCCCGTCCAAACTATCTCGAGGGCCTCTGGTTAGCCCTCGAGAAAACGCGCCTTTCACGAGAGTGTTTTTAGCGCCCTCGAGATTCTGCCTATAATTTCGAGGGCTAGATTGGAGCCCTGGATAAACGATTTGGCCCTCGAGATTCATGCTGATTCTTGTAGTGATAGTTTATATTCTCATGTTACTTGAAAAATACTAGAAACTCTTACAATTGATCGAAAATAAAAAAAATACACCATCGACTCTATTGGGTTTAGATTATAATGAGTTAGATTTTAAATAAGAATCTTTTTCCATTCATCACAAACGTTATGATACATCGATCCAAGTCTAAGGTTCAAAATTCTTCTCTTTTCTCTCGCTGTGTACGAGCAAGCGGGGACAAAATGCCCAGTGGCAAAAGCACACCTCACTACCTCAGTCGTGCGGAGGAACAAAATGACGGGATGCTCCAGCTTTCAGATTAGATTACACAAAACAACATGTAAATCAGGTTGATTAGATTGGTCGCAAACAACATGTAATAACTTGAAAATACGACGATATCTTTTCTATTGGACGGTTGGATCTAAAATATCATATAGCCCTGCATTATTTGGGTTAATATACCATAAACCAGCTCAACGATTAGCAATGCCAGGACGACAGATAGAGCAGGTGGGTCGATTGGCCCACTCATCAAGTAGACATGGGTACAATGCGCACAGCACGAAGCCGAAAAGCGAAGCGAAAGGGACAAGAGATCGGAGGCAAAGCGAGCGAGAAGAAGGCTTGGGGATTGGGGAAGAAAGAAATTATTAGGCGAGCTGCTAGCCTGCCATGGAGGAGGAGGATTCCTGTGAGGCGAAATGAAAATGAGAGGTGGCTGACACGGCGATCGCTGCTTTGCAAGCTCCATTCTGGCAAAAGAGACGAGCCACCGATCGATCATCGTCATCGCAGCCTGCCCACTCTGACACCGCGGCCGATCGGTGCTTGTTGCGTCATTGGAATCGTGGGCACACCTCTCTCTCCCTCTATAGATATCTGTACTGACGCTGCAGGTGGGGCCAGTAGGCAAGGATTCCAGTTATGGCGTGGCCGTGTGCGCTTTTGCAGGAAGGTTTTGGAATGGCATTCATCACGCATGCATGCTACAGAAACCAGACAGAAAGATCTGGGGGATGTTCTCTGATCTGGTGGACGTACGTACTCTCAGCTCAAGCTGAAGATTTCAGTATTTGCTCTGAATTGTTTCACCCTCTCTTTTCTTTCATGCCATGGAGATTCTGCTGATCCATTGCCAGTATGATTGCTGTGCTCTGCTCCATTGTCAGTTTGATTAATTGCTGTGTTTATCTACCGATTAGGACACAGTGTTGTGTTTGACACAATGACATGTACATATGCTCTTTTCATTTCTGTCATATGCTGTCTCCATTACACGGACATCGCAGATTGCTAGCTGCAAAGCAGTCGTGCTAATGTACCGAGTGTAGCTGGCATACAAGAAGAAAGTGTAACTTTACGTCCATCGTCGTCGTCGTGGTCGGGGTAGCATCACTACGATTCTGCGAAGAACACTTGACTTTTGCCGACCAGTGTGCTCGCTGCTGCCGTTAATCAACAATAAGGGTAAATGACCTAATCAATAAAGTAAAACAGGACGGAATGATTAACCTCGCGTTAATCATGACACAGCGACTAATCCCGTTGAGCTAACCTCGCCGTCGCTCTCGTTCCATTTCCTGTCGGGATACCAGGGTACGGAAAACTGACGTACCTTCCCCTGCCCAACTTCTCTGCCTCTATGTTCAGTTCACACTTCAGACTGCTCGTCTGCTTAACTTGTACAACAGTGACGACACCGCGTGCATGCGACCATCATGTGACAACGGTGAAAGAGGATGTTTGCTAATCATCGGTCGACTGAAATCCGGAGAAGATTTCAGTCGACTTTCCACTTACCCGTGCGCCGCCGGTTTCATCCGCTCCGGGACCTCCGCCGCCGTCTTCCTCCCCTCCGGCGACCTCCTCCTCTCCCACTGCCGTGCCGCCATGGGTTCAGGTTAGGGTTTCGGTGGGGTTCGGATTCGAGGCGCCGTCAAGCTTAGAGGGATGGCCGGGGGTGTTCGGATCCTCAGCTCAACGAAGATGATCTGTGTTCAAAACGAACAAGAAGCAGAGCACAGAAAACAGAGTATTTGGTGCGGCGAACTAATCCGCTTTTTCTGACTCAATTAAATGACTTAAATATGCAGTACAGAAGTGTAATCGTGGCCACTTAGCCACCTCCCCCGAACTTCACGCCATGCCCTTCATCGAGCCGTGCCATCCCACGTCCCTCGCGCATGCCACAAGACTCGGGCGACCAAAACAGAAAAACAGAGCTTCCACGCGAACAGAGCGCGCGTCAAGCTGACACAACGATCGGCCCAGTCAAGACCACTGAGCAGATTCTAACTTATTTGCTAAGAAATGGAAATAACAGAATTAGCAAGAAACACTAGACTAACTTGATGAGCACCTGGATTACATGACAATCTCCCCCTAATTCTGGTGCTCGATCAATGGAGCTTGGTGACGCCAATCCTCTCACGAAGTTCCTGAAAACGAATCTTCCCGAGCGGCTTCGTCAGAATGTCCGCGAGTTGCTCCTGGGTGCCCGCGAACTCCAAATTGATATCCCCGCTATCGACACACTCGCGAATGTAATGAAATTTCGTGTCGATATGTTTGCTTCTATCATGAAGTACAGGGTTCTTACTGAGTGCTATTGCAGACATGTTGTCCATCCTGAGCCGTGGTGGAGATGTCTTGACGCCTAGCACATCCTCGAGCAGACGCCTTAACCAGACCGCCTGACATGCTGCTGCCGCCCCTGCTATGAACTCAGCTTCGCACGAAGACAGTGCCACCACACGTTGCTTCTGCGAGTGCCAAGTCACCGGATTGTTGCCGAGAAAGAACATCACCCCGGTCGTGCTCTTGCGGTCATCGATATCCCCAGCCATATCGCTGTCGCTGCACCCCAAGAGATCAAGCTCGCCATTGCCTCCGATGTACAGCAAGCCGTAGTCGATCGTCCCAGCGACATACCGAAGCAGATGTTTCATGGCCACCATATGCTCCTGCTTTGGATCCTCCATAAACCGGCTCAAGTATCCAACACTGAAAGTAAGCTCCGGTCGAGTGTGAAGCAGATACCGCAAGCTGCCAATGAGGCTGCGATATGTAGTTGCATCCACCCCCGGTGACGAACTCCCCTTTGACAGCTTCAGCCTGACCTCCATTGGTGTCGCGCACGCATTGCAGCCTCCCATCCCTGCTTTCTCAAGCAGCTTAATGGCATATGCGCTCTGACACAGCTCAATGCCATGCTGCCCTTGCCTTACCTCGATCTCGAGACAGTAGGACAGAGCTCCCAAATCACTCATCCGGAAAAGATTCTTCATCTCCGACTTGAATCGCTCAATTTCACCAGAAGACTCCCCCATGATTATCAAATCGTCGACATAAACTCCAACTACCAATCTTGAGTGTTCTATGCCACGCATGTAAAGACCATGCTCACACTTGCTCCTGGTGAAACCGAGCTCGTGCAAGCTGTCATCCAATTTTGCATTCCATGCCCTCGGTGCTTGACGAAGACCATAGAGTGCCTTGTGCAGCTTGAGTACCTTCTCCTCATGCCCTGCAGCGGTAAAACCAGGAGGCTGTGCAACATATACTTCTTCCGCCAGTTCGCCATTGAGAAAGGCGGACTTGATGTCCATATGGTGCACTGACCAGCCGCGGTGCGCCGCCACAGCTAGCACCACGCGCACCGATTCCATCCTTGCGACTGGGGCAAATACCTCTTCGAAATCGATGCCTTGTCGCTGCACGTACCCTTTCGCGACAAGCCGGGCCTTGTGCTTGACAATTTCACCGCGCTCGTCACGCTTGAGTTTGAAGACCCACTTCAAGCCAATGGCGCGTTGACCCCTGGGCAGATCAACCAGGGACCAAGTCTTGTTTTCTTCGATTGAGGCCATCTCCTCCAGCATGGCCATGCACCACTCCTTGATCGCCTTTGCCTCTTCAACCGTTGATGGTTCATCTCCAATTGCTGCCAGTAGCTCCTCCGTGAGCTCCCGGATAGCAAGGCCCGGTGGCGACGCCGGACCAATGACATTCTTCATGGTCCGAAATCGCAATGGCGCGCCCTCAGCATCATCGTCGATGTCGAGATCCCCAACCGGCGGTGAGACAAACTCCACCGCTGGCGTTGCCGGAGTCGCTGGTGTGCGGGGCTCAGACCCGCACGTGGGCATCGCCGCGCTGCCTGGTGGAGAGAGTGGCGAGAGTGGAGCAGGGGTTGCCGCTGGTGTGACCGGCACAGCCTCGGCGTCCCCCACGCGTCGCGCTCCCCCAACCGTGATGAACTCGAGGCTGAACGGCTCGAGATCGTCGTTGGGCCCTGCTCCCTTGTCGGCGCCCCAATCCCAAGCACGATCTTCTTCAAACACCGCGTCCCCTGATACTTGAACACGTCGTGACACCGGGTTGTAGAAGCGCCAACCTTTGGTGCCCGGCTCATAGCCCACGAACACCATTGGTGTACTTCGATCCTCCAGCTTGGTCAGATACTTCCCGCCGGGCTTCACGTGTGCAACACAGCCAAATGTACGGAAGAAGTGAACTGGGGGCTTGATTCCGTACCATCCCTCATATGGGGTTTTCCCTTCGACGCTCTGGGTGGGTGACCGATTCAAGATGTAAACCGCAGTGGTCACCGCCTCCCCCCAGAACCAGCCTGGCATGGACATGGCTTTCATCATGCTCCTCGCCATGCCCATTACCGTTTGATTTCGCCTTTCCACCACCCCGTTTTGCTGTGGACTATACGGGGCGGTGAAGTGCCTATGGATGCCCTCCTCGGCGCAATAGTCGATGAAGGCGCGCGTCGTGAACTCGCCGCCGCGATCAGTGCGCAGAGTTCCCAGCTTCCTCCTAGCTTCAGCTTCGGCGCGCCCTTGGAACGCCGTGAACACCTTCGCCGCCTGGTCCTTGGTGCTCAGCAGGATCAGCCACATGAAGCGGCTCAGATCGTCGACGAGGAGGAAGAAGAACTTGTTGCCGCTTGGAGTCGCTGGAGTCACGGGCCCGCAGAGGTCGCCGTGAACGAGCTCCAACTTGTGCGCCGCGCGGTACTTGGCCTCACCCGGGAAGGCGTGTCGTCGTTGCTTCCCGGCGAGACAGCTGTCACAGACCTGATCAACATGATCGATCTGCGGCAGCCCGTGCACCATTCGCCCTTGAGCCAGCCGCCGCAATGCACGAAAGTTGAGATGGCCAAACCGGGCATGCCATCGCCACGCCGCACTTGACCCCTGCGCCGCCAAGCATACCGGCCTCGCGACGTTGAGCTCCAGTACGTACAGCCGGTTTGCCACCCGCGCCACCTTGGCCAGCAATCGCCGCCGCTGGTCCCAAATCTTGAGGACAGAATCTTGTAGCCGCCTTCCTCCAATTGGCCCAAGCTTACAATGTTCGCCGTGAGCCGCGGGATGTGGTAGACGCCAGTGAGCTCCTGGTGTTCGCCGGTCTTGCACTTGAAGAGCACCGTCCCGCGCCCTTCGATTCCCACCACGGAGCCGTCCCCGAAGCGGACGGTCCCTTGGACGCCGGTGTCGAGCTCGGAGAAGACCGAGCGCTCCCCCGACATATGGTTGGTGGCGCCCGTGTCGAGGATCCATCGCGTGTGTTCTCCTTGCCCCTTGTCACCCAGCTGGACGAAGAGCTTGCTCTCATCAAGTTGGATCGCCGGTGGATTTGAAGAAGGAGATGCAGTCGCCGGCGCTGGAGAGGGGAGATTGGCATTGACCGATGCGGTGGCCACCAATAAGGTGGTTTGACCCCCCTCCTCCGTTTGGGCCGAATGGGCCTGCTCGTCCTTCTTCTTTTTTCTGCATTCTCGGGCCCAGTGACCCTTTTTCCCGCAGTAACGGCACTCATCGCGAGCCACCGCACCGCGCCCCACCATTGGCGCCGCCCCTTGGCGCCCTGGAGTTTCCGCCGCGCCCACCGCCGCCGCGTCCTCCGTTGCCTTGGCCGCGCCCTTTATTGTGGCCCGAGCCTGAGCCAGACCCACGCTCCGACGAGCCATCGCCGGAGAGCTGCAGTCGAGAGGTGATGCGCGCCAGCAGCTCGTCTTCGGTGAGGTTGAGGCGACCAAGTGTGCTGCCGGCCGCCCCGCCACCAGCTCCGTGATCCTCACGCTCTTCAACCGCCTTGAGTCGTCCAACGAGCTCCTCCACCGCGAGTGTGTCGAGGTCCATAAGGGTCTCGATTGACATCGCGATCTGTGAGAGCCTCGCCGGCACGGCCTGCAAAAACTTGCGCACAATATCTCCCTCTTTGCACTGATCACCGAGAACCACGAGTTGGCTCGCGATCCCCGTGATGCGGACGTTGAACTCGTCCACCGTCTCGCCGTCGCGAAACTTCAGCGCGTCGAATTCCCTGCGAAGAGTGCTTGCCTTCGCTCGTCGCACGCGCTCGACGCCGATGTTCATCGTCTTGATGGCGTCCCACGCGAGCTTCGCCGAAGCCTTGCTCGCAATGGTACCCATCATCTCCAGTGGAACGGCCTTCGCAATGGCTTCAAGAGCCATTCGATCCTCCACGTAGTCGACGGTGCCGGCGTCCACTGCTGTCCACAAGCCCCGTGCTTGTAGCATCACACGCATGAGTGCCGCCCAGTCGGAGTAGTTCGTCTTCGTCAGCGTCGGGTAGGATCCGCCGCCGCTTTCCTTGATGACGCGATGGATGACACGCTCGGCACTGGCACTGCTGCTCGAGGCAGCACCTGTGCCTACGCCGGTTTGCGTCACCCCCTCGTCGCCAGTAGGAGTTCTTCTGGCATCGACGCCGGTTGACGCCGCATCAGTGTGCCGAGTCGGAGAAGTCGACGCCGCCCGAGGCATGATTCCCCACTCGACGCTGGATCACGCGCCCACGTTCGGAACCTCGCTCTGATACCAATTGTTCGAACCGCCGGCTCCACTCACTGGAGCTGCCTTTTCCTTCGCCGGAGACGAAGAAGATCACCTGAGCTTGTACGCACACAAAAAACAGAGCAGAAAAACAGAGTATTTTGGTGCGGGCTTAACCACCGCGTTTTCTGGTCTCCATTTGCTTAAATAGAAAAACAACTTACACACGAACTTAACTCTGCCCGCAACTCGCGCCCCACGATCATGCGCACGCTGTGCCATCCCACAACCCCCGATCGTGCCGCGCGACTCGAGCGACCAAAACAGAAAGCAGAGCTTCCACGCGAACGCAGCGCGTGTCAAGCTGACTCAACGACCGGCTCAGTTATAACCGCCGAGCAGATTCTAACTTATTTGCTAAGAAACAGAAACAACACAACCAGCAAGAAACTAACATTGACTTGATCAGCACCAGGATTACATAACAAAAGCTAGGAACGAGCACCATAATAAACAGGCCCTTCTCGGGACATAAATATCTGATTACCAACTAACTAGATGCCGCTAAGCGTTTGTAATAAACAGGCGATGCAGCTCCTGTTTTTAGCATGCAGAAATTTTTGCATCTACTTCTCTATTGAACACGCACGCGTGTATATGCCATTCAAAAAATATGAAAACCATCGAACTTGTCAAAATCGGGGGAGTGAGAACACACATCCCCCCTCACACCAATTACTACACCATTAGTCATATCATATGTGGCCAATGGGTGAAAAATAAGAAGCGAAGCGTTATGCAGAGTGGCAGTAGCCGGCCCAACTTAACCCATGCATGGGACTACTGAGCCCAAGATCAAGAGCACCGGCAAAACAGATGGATTGTGTAGTTTAGGCTGTTTAGCAAATAGCAACCATGGAAGAATAGCTTCTAGGCTGACAGTATGACACTTGGTAGGTTACACTACTTGCGTGCTATAATACATACAGGGTAACAGAGATCAAACCGGTAGCTGATGTAATAGGTTTATTATAACAATCACAACGTCACTACGCAAATATATTTATCACGATTCAGTTCAGAGGTCAGAACAGCCATCAGGCGACAGAGAGTAACAGTAAACTTTTGTGGCAACAAGAAGTATGTGTGGCTCCAGGGGTTCATTCACTTCTAGGCTTTTGGAAATACAGCTCGCTGATTCTGTTAGCTCCTAATCATCAAACAACTCTCCTCATGGAAAGCTCCACAGCGATCATGTTCTGAATATCCAAGTAGCGGGTTGATCTGAATATCTCATATCTGATAAGACTGTAAATGATGCTCCTTTCCTGCATTCAGAAAACACACATTCGACAGTGAAGATTGCTGGTTATTTTCTAAAGCCGCAAAGATGCTAATTTGTGCCACAAAACAAAGAAAGTGATGCTGCCAAACCACAAATAACCATATCTTCCACACAACGGTAAAATGCTACTATATAGAACTATGCGATTGCAAACAATCTTCTTGGCATCTGAAGAACCCCATTACAATTTTGTCCTTCTGCCTTGCACACACACCAGATCCATGCCATGAGACCATCAGCTATCGCAGTGTAGGAAATACAAGAGATGCATCAGCCTCAAATGCTTGTCGCTAAATCAGATCCATGCTACTTTGATACAAATTGCTACAACACAAAACAGTAGTAAGCCAACCCATTACATATATAAAGACATTAAGAAGAAGTGCCACGGCATTCCTGAACATCAGAAAGACACCACACACATGAAGTGAAAAGTTTAAAATGCTCTTCTTTTCTAGTACATAGCAAAAAAACATATGTTATTATTACCTGAAAGATTACATAGTGTATTCAGGATCCCGGGGACTGAAGAAGCAAGCAATGGCCTTGGAGTTTAACAACTTTAGTGCTAGACCAGATTCGATGCATCTCGGAGTTTTATACTGGTTAATCGAGCTGCCCTGACTAACCAGCAGATCCATCAGAGCATCAAAAGCACCAGCTTCAACCAACCTTATCTCCAATGGTCCTACTGACCTGTCATAAGCTCTGCAGCGCTTGTAGACATAGTCAAGTGACTCCTCGACAACAATGCAGCAGCTCTCGAGGAGCTGGGCATCAAGAGGCACCGCACCCTTGCAGGTGGACTTGATCTCCCAAAACAACACATAGTGGCCAGGGACAGTTGAAGTATCCGTGTAGCTAGTGTACTCCAGGAGGATGCAGTTTCGTTTCTCCAGAATTCTCTTGGCACGTGTAACACTATTGTGGAGATCTTCCTCATTGGTTTTGTCAGAATCAATGCTGAGGATGACATTTCGCCGGCAGATGAATTTGAACTGTGGTGCACAGTTGTAGAAGCCTGTGACCTGAAGCACATCGCCAACCCTATATCTGTAAAGACCTGGTAAAAAATATATTCTTTCAGAGCTTCTTTTACATAACCGTTTCCTTTCTAGCGGTCTTTCGCATTTTTATAGCAAAACTATCGCTAATGTTTCAAGGTGAAAAGTTGACAAGGTTCTCGGTTTACATATATGTATACTTAATGCAAATTTCTATTATAAAAAGATATTTGCAGCAGGTGTTCTTACCAGAAAATGTGGTGACCACAAGCTCATAGTAGCATCCGACCTTGACATCTACCATGCCGACAAGCTTGTCACTCTCCAGAACCTCATCATCGGCCAGCCTGAGGCCATCCTTCAGTGGTATGAACTCAAAATAGGCCATGGTTGGGAGGATGGTGTAGGACACGTCCGTTGGGCTGCACAGTGGTCTCAGATTGACACCGAAATAGCTCTCCGAGGAAGCATACATGGTGCACACCAAAGGAATCCCACCACCACTGTAGAACTCCAGCATGGGAATGTACTGTGCCATTGTTCCAGTGAGAACAGCTTCGATGTACTTGACATTAGGCCATAACCTGCCTAGAATCCCCTTCCATGACCCGCAGCTGCATATTGCCTCAATCTCATCAGCTAGCTCCGGGTTGGGCAGTGCGAGAAAACTCAACATGGCCAGTCGACACGTGGGGTTGGTGACATCCAAATTGAGATTACCGTTTCGTATGTCATTGACAAGGTCATACCAATGCTGCTCAAGAAAGCTGATAGACCGAAGGAATGCTGAGGCAAAAACTGCCCCGAGACGAAGGACATGCTGGCGTTCTACCAGGCCACACAGCAGCTGGCAGTACATGCTCTGCTGGCTGTCAGGGCAAAGAATGACCTCATCAGGACTGGTATAATTGTTGTATAGATCATGCTTGCGGTGCAGGAAGTGAGAACTCTTATAATAGCTAGTCAGGACTGATCGAACTGGAATGCCAGAATCCGTCAGTGTTTCCGCTTTCACAAAGAGAAGATACATGGCTTTCCCCTCACCGAGGCCCGATATATACCTGCAGGTTATGCTGTTCATGCATCAATAATGATCATATAAAGGCCTAATTGCACCTGTGCACCTCTATAAATAAAGTGGTGTGAGGTCGGTATGGGACACACGATTTTTTTCCAAGAAAACCACATATACCAAGGCATGATTGTTGCTCCCAGGCTAAATCAAACTGCAAACTTCCAATAATTCTCTACCAGCTCTGTTTAATAAAGTCAAGACCAAAGCATTTAAGCTAACTCAAGACAGCTGGGAATACATAAGCAGTTCAGTCAAAAATCCAGGTACTATGCTGAATCAAATTATCTTTGCAAGCAATCAAACATGAGGAAGTTAGAAATACTGAACTAACCACTTTTAACAGTTCAATGGAAACAATTGCATTAAAAATAAAAAGCTTACTTATTCATAATAGGCATGATCAGACTATAGAGGTAGGTTCGACGATCAAGATCCTCTAAGATGGATGGCATCAATCTTGGCTCCCCACGAGATGTTCCTGAACTATAAATTAATGACACAGTTTACCCTGAAGGCATAATCACTAAATAAATAGTAATAATGATATGTTCTTTCAAGGCAGAAAAGAGGGATAAGTTAAGGAGCATGGGCCAAACATCAGAGCATCTCTTGGAAAGCAGATCATATATCAATGATTAGAAGACTGATGTAGGTCTGTTAGTCTGTACAAATATGCACTGGTCTTCTGCATGTTCTAAAAATATGGTTGTATAAAAAAAAAGTTTATGAACTTTGATATTTTGTGTTATTTGAATTTTGTGTCTGCCATAATAGTGCACTTCTACCCTTCCATATGAAATAAATCTTTTAGAAGACCCTGAGGCCGAAGATCTCATATTATAGATGGACATGAATTTTTACAGTACAAGATCCGGCTGTCAAGAACAAATAACTTGGTTGAATATTGAATGCATCATTATCACTACCTATTTTAGCAGCAGAATAGTGCCATGAACCTAGCAGGAGAATTTGTAAATCACAAGAGGAATAGCAGAACCTGATCCTTTAACTTATAAATCCTTGCACAAAATAGAACTGTAGAAGTCCTTACAAGTTACAAGTTGCATATGGGCTATGGCAACAGCATGCATGGGGTTGTTTTAGGCTACATGCTTACTGATCTAGTTTGGTTTAGCATTTCTATCCTAACACATGATAAAGAACCATATTTTTACCTAGTAAACGTTGGATGTTATCCTTGATGCATTGCAGTAATTAAAATAAGGCTAACAAGTAATAACAATACTTTCTTTTTCTCCAGTTAACAGTATAATACACTAAAACCAACTTCCATCAAGGGCAAGTAGGTCCTGCCAAATTTCCAACAAAAATATGTGCTGCTTCTGACTATCTCTACCACATACATGTAAATTAAAATGATAATTAATGAGCAATAGAATGAGAAGCGCACCTTCTCAGCAGTTCGACGATTCGTTCTCCACATAAAATTGAAGATTCCTCACCAGCTTCAATCCTCACAATGTAGGGATGGACCACATCATATGTCACTACTGGAACATTTCTCTTGAAAGAACAAATGTCTCTGGACCCATTCATGAATTTTCTCAAGTACTCAGTAGCTTGATTTCTCTCAAGGATTTTTGTAAGTATAAGCTCTTGAGCTTGTTTGGCATTAACTGTCAGCATCTCAAGCTCTTGAAGAGCATCATTTCCCTTGTCGCCTAACTTATTCTCGTCCATTTCAAATAAAAGAAGAATTGCAAGTGGACCTTATATTAAAGAGGAAAGAAAGGGCTCAAAGTAATAATTTCTGGAGCTTGTTTGGCCCTTATATAATGTGTGATAGTGCATGACCTGAGAAGCATATTTTCTTAAAATTCGTCACTTTATCTGAGAGACTCTGGACCAATTAGACAATGCAGCCCATGTAAGATGATCCACTTATTATCTTTCTTGACATGACAAAATGTTTCACGCTTTCAATATTTCTGGAGTTTACACTATTATTGTTCTAGTGAGAAGTGTAAAGCAGTGCAATGATTACTGGAGATTTTATAAGTGCGCTCCATTTATCCATTACCTAGTTTTGTCTTGTGACATGGAAATCCACCTGTTTCTCATGATGTACCTTTAAGAACTACTACCTCCTTTTCCTTGAAAAAACCGTGCAAAATGTATGTGCTAATCTTCAAATATATCTAGAAAGTAGCCATGAAGGAAAATATGTGACATGTATATGTTTAAATAAACAATATAAAAGATCTGTTATTATAAAAACTAGAAAATATAGGTCAGAAAAGCTAGAAACAAGTGAAAGATCACAACAATAGTGAGAAAAATATACCATTTCTATAGTCCATATTTATGTATGATGTGTGTTATGTAATTATGTTGCAAATGAAGAGCAGCC
The DNA here is from genome assembly GCA_005191435.1 of Raddia distichophylla. Taxonomy (NCBI): domain Eukaryota; kingdom Viridiplantae; phylum Streptophyta; class Magnoliopsida; order Poales; family Poaceae; genus Raddia; species Raddia distichophylla. The sequence goes on from SPJY01035639.1 coordinate 737,463, forward strand.
CACATAATTAATTAAATATGCAATTTGTACCATGGCATTGCCTTGTGTTAAGCATTTTAATTGCAAAATCAAAGCTCATGAGCAACACAAAAGCAAAGTTTTTTATTTTCAGATCTGGTAGTTCAAAGGCCATGGTTATTTTCATTTGAGGGCCAAATTCTCACCTCTGCCTGCACTGCACCTACTCGACTGAAGTCTGGTCCCGTCTCCTTCTCAGGACCAACTACGCCTCTCTAACGGCAATCCCCTCCTCCCCCTTTTCGCGCTTTGCCGACTGGTGGCAGCATGTTGCGTAAATAATTCCTTCTGCCATTCTATGTGCTTTCAATAGTTTTGTTATTTACACGGTCTGGAATCTGTGGAAAGAACGCTATAGGAGGATTTTCCGAGGCGAGCTTCGGCCGCCGCGGTGCCGCCACTCTTGGTCCGTTCCATTTTGGAGGACCACTCCAGTTGGGAGAGGGCCTTTTTTGTAACATAGCACGGGGCCTCCGCTGGGCCTAGGGCCCTGTAAATATCTGTACAGTGTTCTCTTCTTTGCTTTTAATGAATCAGGCAGTGCTCCTGCCATTTGCTAAAAAAAATCGTTTAAGGGACTGGATAACCCAGTAGAAAACCAACCAGCAAACACATCTAGTGATTGATGTTGGCCAGATTGTAGCACTGTTATTATTTCCCCATCCCAGGAAATTTAATGCAGTGGGTCTAGTGATGATGTTGGCCAGATTCGCCATTAGTAGATAGTAGAGCCTATAGATATCCACATACCACATTGCTCATGTTTGCATTAAATTACGAGATACATGGATTACTTGTTCAACATATTTATTTATGTTTTCATATATTGTGAGTAAAACGAGCAAACATAAAACATAAAAATGTTCTCCATGCTTCACATGATAAACAATATCCAGAACCTGAGAATGGAACTCCTGGCAACAATAAATCAAAATATGAACCTAACCATGTACATTGCATACTTGTATGCATACATTACTGCAAGATATAGCTAAACCCTTTTGCAGGTCAATCTCTTGCGGAGCTCAGCACACAGCTGCTGGCCACAGCAAACCAAACACACAGCCAAATCATATCCTAAAGAGAAAACTATTCGACAAGATTGTGAGACAAAAAGGTGCACATGCACAGAAAATAATAATTACCTAACCATGCTAAAGTTACCAATAATGCACATAAGGAATACACATCATGTATTTCCATGGCACAGGGTCACACGCAACCAATCAATACTGTAAAGTAAGCAGCACCAAAGATAAGAGCGCATTTTGTCCACTTTAAAGTTATTATGGAAAACTTATATCGATATCTGAAGGATTCCTGTATAAACCAAAACATTAAGGGGGAAAACTGTAGGACTACTCCGTCATTTATAAAATTCTAAGCTTAACTGTGCGTTGTAAGCTATGGGACTATGAGTTCTTCTTGGGAATCAAAATAGATCAATCTATAGATCACATACCAAAGTCCCCATCTCCATTGAGCCAATAAAAACATGTGGCCATCCCTAATCAAATACCAAATCTGAAAAATACTCGGACTGCATCACAGCTTGAAGCATTCGAGGACTAACCAATAACAACAAGACCAGGTTGCTCAGAAACATAAAAAACGTCCATATATATTTGCATAATTAAACGCCATTATCTAATCTAAACGTTACTAGAAGAGTGGTTTCTTTTCTTTAAAGGGGGGTGTTGCAATTCAACTGGCTCCCTGTACTAATTTTGTTTAATTAAAGACCACATCCCCCCAGTAGAATTGAAACAAGGGGCCTATTTAAAAGGAGATGGTGCCTGAATAACTGTGTAGGTGAATTGCAGGTGTGGTACTTTGTTTGTGATTTCTCTAGTCAAGTCAGCATAAAGGGCATGTGGTCACAGTTTGCGGATGCCCGCCGCGTATGGTGCACTCCTTGTGGTGCTGCAACATAGGATAATAGGTTGGGCCTTGTTAATCATCCATTAGCCACGTACAGAAAGGGAAACACTGCGCAAAACTCTTTGCTAAAGTTGCAGTGTTGAAATAGTATTTATTTGATCGCCCGTTACCTTGTCCTTGTCATATCTCCTCGAGTTTCCTGTCCTTCGGCCTTATGAGATATCCTCGCCTCCTCAGTCGACAGCAGCAACTGACGTGGATGTCCTCTTTGAAGCAGCCAACCTGCATACAACATGATCAGATAACTGAACAAGGCCATGAGAAAGATATTAACTGCTCAACAAAAGTACTAAGCCAGTAAGCCTATATGGTTCAGGTGTCAAGTCATTTTATCGAACACTTGGTGGGCACAACATTGAGCAACGAAAACGATTTGTTGCTCCAAAGGCAAAAGGAACAAATCTTTCCGTGTATGTGTCATCCTCTATAATTCAGTGTTGAAGTCACCATCATCTTAAAGCTACTGTCCACCACAATATCTCAAACTTGTCAAGCCTATCTCCGATCTCCATGTGGCCTAAACTTTTTCAAGAGAAAAAAGAAACATCGCTGCTAAAAATCGGTAAATCAACCAAAACATAGCCAAAACTAAAGATTAAAACCGGGTTACTTCGCAGATCAGATCATGCACGCCACTGTCACCAAAAGGAAATGAGAAGACCAGAGAAGGTAGGGGGAAGGGGAGGGAGGCGAGAGGCCCGCGCTTTCATGATGGAGGCGCGGCCATGCTTGATCGAGGGGGATGCACTGCGCTCCGAGGCACAACGAAGCAGACATCGATGCTTTTGGACGAAAAAAAAAATGCTTGCTTTTGTGGCTGTGTGGGCGTGTGTGCGTGTGACCAGTGACCACCCTCTCTGACCTAGCGAGCAAAGCATCTTCTCCATGGAGGAAGATGGTGCGCGACATCGGAGAAGGAGCTAGCCACCTCAGTCTTCACTACCCACTGGTCACTGCCATGGAGGAGAGCACGGCGCCACCCTATGGCTGCCTACGAGAGTAGTTCTTGATATTCCGTTAGTATGTCCCTTTCTTTCGAAGCGTGCCTAACATAAAGCCAGTTTTTTTGCTGGGAGAAAAAGGAAAAATAAATTATATGGTGTTGCAAAAAGAATGTCGGTTCAGAATTTACGACAGTAGGAGTGTGTACAATGGTTGAGATAGCAGTTGTCTCTAACTATTGTCGTGTCACACAGAGACAACACTAGAGACAGTATATATAACGTATAAATGACTGTATGTTTTTATAAGTAATTTGCTCACATACAAAGTTTTTTAATTTTCGTGTAGGGTCAACTCTTGCTTAAGAGACGACTCAGATATCTATGCACATTCATTCTCCTACACATTATCAATTAGCTGATATAACACTGCTTATAGATGACTTAGAGACTGCTAAGATGTATTGTTGTAAATGCTCTAAATATTTGCTCTCAAGTACATTGTTGCATCACAGGCCCAAACATCTAGCATCAGAATTAGACAAAAATATTTTTGACAACTAAACTTTTCGACAGGTGGCTTTGAAAATAGGTCCACTTGACGAGACTTTGGTTCTCTTTTATTCACGGTTCTAGTTTAATTTATAAAATTTATTATTTTTGCGTAGACCATTCATCGTAATATTTTATAACATTTTTTGAGAAAATTATCAAGTTTTCTCTCAAAGATCTAATAAATATTTTTAATATATTTTTTAATCTTTCCGTCTTTTTAAAAGCCCTCATTTTGCTGATCTACCAAAAAAAAAAACTAAACCACAACCTAAAAAGTCCTCAATTTTTTGAACCACACCAAAAGCTAGACCACAACCGAATCAAGGAGGACCTTTGTTTTTATAAGCTAATCTATCATTTATTTTATTTTATTTTATTTTTTGGGGGGGAGGGGGATGAAAGGAGGCTCGAGAAGTGAAGTAGTATTTGGCTTTTGAAACCACTTGCGAATGTAATGCTGCTCGTTTATAAGTTAGGAACATCTAGAACAAGAGGAAACGGCGGCTATTTCAACAGCATAACATAGCCTCACATCTATCTTTATTATACACAGTTCCGAGCGTCAGGGTCGTCCGATCGCCAGCGATGGCGAGATCCGGCCGTCCGTTTTTCTTTATATATAAAACAATTTTCGTCGCGAGCAAATGAACAAGGCGGGACGGTTGCCCACTAATGGTCACCGGCGCGAACTCTCAGCCCGCCCGCCGCGGTTCGAGCCTCAGCGTTGCGGCCTTTTTTCCCGATTTTCCACAGCTCTCATGCCTTCTATTCTTTATTGCTTCTCCCCAGCTAAGACCTACCACACCGTGCGCAGCTCAGTGGTAAGGCTCGCCCGTCCGTCGCCCCAGGGCTGGGTTTGAATGCGTCGTAGTATTTCGCACGGATCCATAAAAAGAATATGTCCAACTTAAAAAAATTATTTTAAAACCAAACCTTTCCAGATGAATTAGAAAATAAAAATGGATAAAAATTTATGGTAGAGGAGTTAGCCAATCGCTTCATTCTTTTCAATTTTAGATTTTTACGACAGAGCAAATGCGTCATAATATTTTGTAAGGATCCATAAAAGAATAAAAATATTTATTTTTAAGAATATGAGGTTTAGTTCACAAACGAATTACAAATAACTCATTCTTTTCTTTTGTTCAACCTTTTTAAGGATGCATAAAAAAATAGGAATGCCTCACCATTTATTTCTCACTTTTTAAAAATGCAAAAAAAATTGGATCAACATTTCAAGATTACAAAAAATAAGGAAAATAGAAAATAGATAAAAAATTATGGTAGGGAAGTTAGCTAATCTCTTCTTTCTTTTCATTCTTAGATTTATAATCACCAGAAACTCGCAAAAAAATGGCCGACCCATCGAAAAGCACAGCCCGCCTATCTATTTCAAAACAAGTACCACCAAACCTGATTTATTCGACTATTTATACTATCATATAGTCCTCAACCTTAGTCATAATATGTACGCAATGTAAAAATTAATCTAAAATTCATTGTCTATGGCGCGCCGCGAGCACGCATGCCAGCCTAGTATAGTCACATTCATGCACCTCGTAAATATGTCGCGCTCTGAGGGCGATCAGTCACCTCCATCACCCACGTGTAGCTTGTCCAAAAAAAATTTCACTCTAATGAAATGGCCGTGCTCTTAAATAATTAATCAGCCCTCAGCAGGCAGAGGCCTAGAGAATACAGACTCAACAGGCAGCAGCATGACAGCAACTCAACCACAAGAATAAATTTTTCATGACTTTTGCTAGTTGGTTTGCATGGCGTTTGCACGGGAACCCCGTTTGCACAGGATACGTTCTCGCCTACGAGAGTCGTTCTTGATATTCCGTTAGCATGTCCCTTTCCAAGCGTGCCTCACATAAAGCCAATTTTTTTGCTGGCAGAAAAAGAAAAAATAAATTATATGGTGTTGAAAAAGAATGTCGGTCCATAATTTATGACTCTAAGATCATGTATAATAGTTGACATAGCTGTTGTCTCTAACTATTGTCATGCCATCCAGAGACAACACTAGACATAACATATACAATGTACAGATGATTGCACGTTTTTATAAGTAATTTGCTCACATACAAAGTTTTCAAATTCTCGTGTAGGATCAACTCTTGCTTAAGAGACGACTCAATTATCTATGCACACTCGTTCTCCTACACATTATTAATTAACTGATATGGCACTGCTTATAGATGGCTTAGAGACTGCTAAGATGTACTGTTGTATATACTCTAAATATTTGCTCTCAAGCACATTGTTGCATCACAGGCCCATACATCTAGCATCAGAGTTAGACAAAAATATTTTTGACAGCTAAACTTTTCGACGGGTGGCTTTGAAAATAGGTCCACTTGACGAGACTTTTGTTCTTTTTTATTCACGGTTCTAGTTTAATTTATAAAATTTATTATTTTTGCGTTGTCCATTCATTGTAATATTTTATAATTTTTTTTAGAAAATTATCAAGTTTTCTCTCAAAGATCTAATAAGCCGATATTTTTAATAGATTTTTTAATCTTTCCGTCTTTTTAAAAAGTCCCTCGTTTTTCTCAACTACAAAAAAAAAACCACAACCTAAAAAGTCCTCAATTTTTTGAACCACACCAAAAGCTAGACCACAACTGAATCAAGGAGGACCTTTGTTTTCAGAAGCTAATCTATCATTTATTTTATTTTATTTTATTTGTGGGGGGTGGGGGGAGGTGAAAGGAGGTTGGAGAAGTGAAGTAGTATTTGGCTTTTGAAACCACTGCGAATGAAATGCAGCTCGTTTATAAGTTAGGAACATCTAGAACAAGAGGAAACGGCGGCTATTTCAACAGCATAACATAGCCTCACATTCATGCACCTCGTAAATATGTCGCGCTCTGAGGGCGATCAGTCACCTCCATCACCCACGTGCTCTTGTCCAATTTTTTTTGAGCGAATGGGCAGGAGCACTGCCATTTCATTAAAAAAAGGGAACTGTACACTGTACAAAGGAGAACTGAAAAGGGAGGGGGGGAGGGGAGAATTACAAAGGGAGGAGGAAGGGGAGAATTACAAAGGGAGACTACTCGTTAGAGGGAAGAGAAGCAGCACGCCCCCAAGAGGCGATGTCAGAAGCAATCTTCTCCACCACTTGCGATTTTCACACTAATGAAATGGCCGTGCTCTTGAATAATTAATCAGCCCTCAGCAGGCAGAGGCCTAGAGAATACGGACTCAACAGGCAGCAGCATGACAGCAACTCAACCACAAGAATAAATAGTCATTGTGTAAGCTCAAACGAAGTCCATAATTTCACCATATCCAGATATTCTCTTCAAGCATTACATCAAGTCTACAGTTACATCATTAACAAAGACGGCAATTGTAGGCGAGGTGAAAACAAGAAGAGCAAATTTTTCAGGTAAAGTTCACAGAGTCTGAGACTTCATATTGATTAATTGATCTACTCTAACAAAACCTCCAGGCAAATTCATCTATTGCTTGATCTCAGCCTTCTTCTGCTGCCAGAGCCTGTCCAAAGCGCTGTCAGCATCACCCTGCAAAACTAGATAGTATAAGAACCACGTAGGAGCAGTTCCAACAATAGTGGCAAATGAATAAGATCACACAACACTCTTAATAAATTCGCTCTTTATCATTGCATTAGCCACAACGATATTATTACAAACTGACATGCAATCTTAAACTATTTAAGTTAAGAACACTATAAAGTGAAAAATGTTTTAAGACACCGTATCGATATTATTACAGACCGACAACTAATCAAGTATCTGTAAATCAAGCATCAACAAGTTCATTTCAATTGTCAATGTCAAATTTAAAAAGAAATAATTTTATTGAATTGTAATGCGAACAAAAGACACTAGTTAAAATCTCATCCATTACATAGGGTTTGAAGATTATGGTTTGGTCTACATTATTTCCCTCGACTCAATGGGGGAAAACAAATAAAACAGTCAGGAAACCCAAACATTTCATGGGAATAATCAGACAGAACAACGTGCAACCATTTCAAGAGACCAATTGGACAAAACAACGAGCAACTCGATCCTTCACAGGGGGAGTTAAGATGACAGGGTTGAATACCTGAGCACGAGTGAATCCACAGAAAGAATATGTGGTGAAACGGCCATCATACAGCCCATTCTCATCCAAGTGACCGATGTTGATCTGGACCAAGGCATGATCCTTGGCAGTGATGAGCCTGTTTGTGGCAGAGCTACAAGAACCAAAACAGAGCAAGCATGAAAAGGGTTGCCATTCCATGATCCTTTGCCAAGAACATGATTGAACATTTGCCCTTACCACTTCCGGGGGACATAGAGGTCCACCATCTGACCCTCTTCGTTCTGCATGGTGGCGAATGGAGTGACACTGGAACAAAACTGCTGATGATAGAAAGAAACAGACACTGTCATTAGCAGAGAAAATAACTGAAAGGCATGCTTCCGAGATCGATCTCATGAGTTAGCTTGCAATACACATATGAATCTTGATTAATCAATACATAGATCGATCTTGAGTTAGCTTCCAATATGCATGCAAATACTTACGGAGTACTAGAGAGAGTGATGCGTACGTACTTAAGAGAGAGAGATAGACGCGTACGTACCTTACCACAGCGACGGCGTACGTCACATACAGGCAGCGACGGCATGCAAGATTTTTTCAGCGGCGGCGGCGGCGGCGACGGTGTACGTCTCACGTACAGCCGCGGGTACAGGCGGCGACGGCGTGCGAGGTTTTTCTAGCGGCGGAGGCAAAGTAATCTTTCCAGGGCGTGGCAGCTATAGTTAGTTGGATAGAGTTCACTTTTAAGGATTATTGTTGGAGATACGTTTATTATAGGGGATGGATTCTTTTAGAGGAAGCCCCTATATCAAAGGATAGGGGATCAAATTTAGGGGGCCTCCTTGGAGACAGCCTTAGAGGTGTTGAAAAGAACGGTGGGAAGAAAAACGGTTGGAGATGGTCTGAGGCCTAATTTTGTATGGGTAAACCCTAAGCCTTGTTTGGGCCTTCACAGCCGTCAAGGTTTGAGCCCATTGGGCCTTTTACATTTTTAGCTAGGATTAGGGTTTTTGTTTTCTGTCAGTACCGCACTCCTGCATGTCTTATTGCCTGCATCAAGCTGGTTGCATTGCAAATCTTTGGCAGGTTTTAACTTTTAAGCGAGCGAAATCTTTGCATTTGACCGAACAGAATGCTGATCACATAGGGAAACCGGGGCCTTGTTTAGAAGTGGGGATCACAATTATTTTTTTTGTTGAGATTATCACATTGTTTAGAACCGGGGCCACGTTGGGATCACATTGTTTTCTTCTGGTAAAAAAAACCATAATTTTGTGAAATAAATATTCCCAAATCACAAGGGCCAAAGCTGTTAGGGATCAATCAAGAGTGGAAGCCCAGTCCGAAGAAGCAGAGCTGGCGTAATGGAACCCCACTACGTCCAAGCCGCGCTGCAATTGTAGCCTCCTCCTCCTCCTCCCGCTCTTGTTTAAAAACCCTGCGCTGCGTTGCCGCCTCCTCCCGCCACCGCACGCGCGCGCCCGATGGAAGCGGCCATGGCACGGCGCCCCACGCTGCCGCTGCTGCCGCTCCTCCTCCTCCTCGCCGCCATCGCGGCGGCGGCGGCGAGCCAGGCGTCGACGTCTTCGAAGAGCGCGCGGAGCTGCCTGCTCGGCGGGGGCGGCGGCGGGACGAGGCGGTCCCCGGGGACGCCGATGGCCGCGGCGCCGCCGTCGACGAGGGAGCGGAAGAACACGTCGCGCAGCTCCCACCCGGCGGACTCCGCCCCTTGCTCCGTGCGCGGCGCGTCGTACTACAACTGCCGCCCCGGCGCGGAGGCCAACCCCTACAGCCGCGGCTGCTCGGCCATCGCGCGGTGCCGCGGCTAGTCGGCCGGTGGAGGACGGAGCCGCGCCGCCGGATCGATCCTGCCATGGCCATGCTCGCTGCTCCTGCTGCTGCTCCTGCTGATTGTTTTGCTGCGTTCCGGGGCTGAGGAATCCAAGATACTTTTTTTCCCCAAAAATATTTGTGATTTAACTTTTTTGCTGGTGTTTGTCTTAAAATGCATCCATGTAACGAGTTTGTCCATACGTGATACACGATCGACGATTGATGCTTAATTAATTACGAGATATTAACATTTAACGGGGTGGGCGTTGCTTCATTTGGATCGATGCATTGCTTTCGCTTCTTGCTCTTGAACTCCTGCTCTTGGTTTCTTGCAGCTCTTGGCCTTATGTGGTTTACATATTTTTATGGTTCGTCTAGCCAGAAACTTAAACAGATAGTGAAATGATCTACTACTCTTCTCCTTATCACGGATCGATGAAGTAGGTGAAGCCTCAAGCTCTGCATGTCAGATAGAGCTCTGAACATTACGCTGGAGTGCGTGAATTAAGACCCGGAATTTCAGCTGTTTGAGACTTCAAATTTCGCATTGAAATTCCTCCATGCAAATTCAGGTACAAACGGAGAGATCAGCTCAAGCTCAAGCCTTCAGGTTTTGCGTTCCTACTTCAATATATATCCCTATGCTCGATATGTCCAAATACAAACGGCAGCAGCAGCACTATTAGCGCAGTAGTGCTGCGCCACTACTGAGATAAAGGCATATTTGACCTGTCTCGCGAAGACGACACCGCCAACCTCTAAATTCAGCAAGATGAAGGAACGCACCATTCTATAGTAGAGAATGAACGACAGTTTGCAAAATTTTTATACTGGATGGTCGATGCTCTGTAGCTGGAGAGATGTATGCTATCCTCCACCTAAATTACTTCCACGGACAGATGAGCAGGGGCGGATCCAAGAAAACAACTCGTTTTTGTCGTCGAGGTCATTTTAACACTAAATCATTATGTTTAAACTTCAAAATGTAGTTTTATATGTATATACACTAATAGGGTAGCAATAAAGCGGAAAGGTTTATCCGAAAGACATCGGGTCGCTTGACCCAGATGCCAACACTGTAGATCCGCCCCTGGATGAGCCCCCACCAACGATTGGTCCACATGTCAGTGATCATATATCTCTACCTCATGGTACAGGATATATTTCCTTGGGTTATATATACATACCCGCTAGGTAGATAAACTAAGATACATGTGACTGTTAAATACACATGTTAAATAGCCGTTGCCTTTTTGGTTTTTAGCATGTGACTTTTTTTTTCTCGGTTAGATACACTTTTTTCACTTAGATTGAATGGGGAAATTTAATCATTTCGTATTGAAAAATTTTACTGGTAGAAGCTGACATTATTTTTTTTCTCTCTTTTTTATGACCAACTAGTTAATCATTTTTCTTGTTTATAAATATGATTTGCAAAGTTTTATAATGTTAGTTGTATTTGGTTTTTTGTTTTCGTATAAGTTTTCTCTTTTTCTTTTTTGTTGGTTTAGAGGTAAGAATCTTGGGGAGATGATTGTCACAAAACTCAAACAGTCCACTACCACATGATCTGGGAGAAAATTTGGATGCCTACAGCATTTGTCATCGTTTGAAAAAATAATGAACAGATTTCCCTTGCCGATTGAGGCTACCAAATATTATCATGCTTCCAGAAAAAACTATCGTGTTTATTGCATTGCACGACATCATCGAATGAAGCAGTTGTCACTACTACAAACACAACATTGGTTTTTCCAAAACGCTATCAAAAACTGACACAAACAAAAGTTGCATTGATGTCATCGATCATCTATGTCGGTTGTGAACCGGCACGAATGCTCCATTTTTTTTTGTGTTGGCTTGTAGATGAAACTGACGCCAATAAAATTTAACACATTTTTTAAATGTACAACCCTAGTGTCTTAAAGGAAGGCATAGTGGTCGACGTCCTCCTTGTTGTTGGTCCGCTTAGTGTCGGAGTAACCGACATGGTCGATGTGGCTTGTCACGGTTTTCTTGTTGTCGCTATTCTCGGAGGACGTGTCCCCATCGTCGAATCCTCGGACAACGGTGTTGCCCCCTAATTCGACTCCTCCCTATTAGAGCAGGTTGGGGTGTCGTCGTCCTTAGGTGGCTCCTCTTCGTTGTCCAATGGAAGCCCGTAGGGTCATAAATTAAAGCTTCAAAAGCCGAAACACAATAGTTGTCCAACAAGATAGATCGTTGTGGCTTGGGCATCGAGGCTTCCTCCTTCGTGTGTTGCTCCTTGATGGTGGCGTCGGTATTTGCTCCTCCTTCCTACGTGTGCTTAACACTTCCTCTAATTCACCCCTCCTTGCCGTCGACATGCATGTCATCCTCGTGGCTGCGGAATCACCAACAAGCTACGACGACCACGACAAAAGACAAGCAACATGGTGAGACAACGGGTGGATAGGGTTGTGACAACAACGAAAACAACGGATAAGATGGGATGCCATGAGATCTATGTGGGGATCGGGTTTGTGGATTGGGGAAACTAGGGTGGCAAGAGTAGTAGAGGAGTAGGGAGATGTGTCAAAGTGGGAGATGTCGTGGTGGAACGGTATATGCGATGGGTTAAAAACGACATCATGAAATACCTTTGGAGACAAAAACCTTACATGAGTCGACCGTAGTCACAAACTGGCCCAGATGTAAGTGAATTATATAGGGAAATATTTATATGTATCGATTTGTAGTCAGAATCAACACATGAAAATAAATTATTAATTTATATTCCCTACACCAACATAAACAATGAGCAATATTTGCTGAATTACTACCGAATACTGTCAAATCTAGTTTTTTTGTGAGATGTCCTACAAAGAGACAACTTTGCTAACCTTATGAGGACTGATATCGAACAGTATACCATTGCAACGGTATAGGAACTGTATACCGAATAGTACACCATTGCATCCTTATTTATGTCGGGCCTACTTGAGATGACACTAAGGTACCTACATATGTGTCATACTTTGGTGTAGTGTGTTGCTGTTTTCCACAAGCTCCAAGACATGATGTGTAATTTATTATGGTTATGGATGCATGTTGCGATCGATTTTAGCTAAACCAGGAATTCCCAAACCGTTATCAATTTCCGTCCTCATCGATAAAGATGAAAAGTTATGATAGATTGTAATACAAAAAGTTGAGGTCCCTTCAAAAAATTCAGACTTAAATATATTTAAAAGTAGTATTTTTTAAGGAAGAATCAATTATAAAAAAGTATCAGCTTTTAAGTTATGTATATTTTAACCTGAATTAAGACAGGAGTAAATAAAGTTATACATCGACATGACTCAAAATAGTATGATTGGACTTCCAAACGAACCTGAAAACCTCACCAGATTTTGTGAATACGCTAACAGACCTGTCATTGGCTCACTGACTTGTGGGTCCATAACTTTGTGCCCCGCTGGTCAGTTACATAACCTGAGTTAAAATCGTCATGCCGCGCTGCGCCCGAGAATTTGACAGCTTTATAACTCGGGTCCGACGCTAAACTTACCTGGAGAGCACCACGCAGTTCATTGATACCTGGGCCCGGAAATCTAATGACAACATGGGGCACACATGTCGGTAACTGTAGAGTTATCCGTGTCCGAATTCACCGCGTCGCGGTGACTTTTGGTGGCGCGTCGTCTCCAACAAATTAAAAATCAGGAGGAGCTTTGGCCACGAGGCATAAAACAATGGAGTGATACAGTCCAGCCCACCCACGCGCACAAACAGCGGGCAGCGCCACCACCTCCCCCGGCCTCCCGCCTCCGCGCCCCCAAAACCCTAGCCCCCACTCCGCCGCGGCGGCCAAAACCCTAGCCGCGGCTCCCCGGTCCCGGCCAGGCTCGGGGCGCAATGGCGGCTCCGGACGTGTTCCCCGACGTTTCCTTCTCCGACGTCTCCGCCGCCTCGCAGGAGGCCGCCGCCGCCGCCACGGCCGTGTTCGGCGCCGAGGTCGCCTCCGGAGCCCCGCGCCTCGGCCTCGTCAGCCCCGGGGAGCCCCTGGCGCAGCCGACGCTCGAGATCGATCTCTCTGACGCGCAGGTACCCGCCGTGATTTGGGGGAGTGGAGCGGTGGGGGTGGTTTCTCGGTATCTAGTGATTCGCGAGGCGCGTGCTGTTGCCATGCGCTTGGAGAGTCAATTTTTCCCCTGATTTTGCAGGTATTTTGTCTGGGGCCGACCGAGTGGCTGTGTTTGAGCAGCGAGTCGAAGACTAAGGGCGGCACGGAGGAGGTACTATTCAGTTACTCAGTTGTGTTGCGTTTTTAGTTAATTTTTGTGCCTCTGTTGGTTCGGATTGTACATTCTTCTCTGTTATTGAATTATGATGCATGTGAAGTGATCCTGACCCACCGTTGTGATGCAATGAAAAGTGGAGCAATTGCAATTTCAATCCCTCCACATATCACATTTTATGCTTTGAACTATATCATGCTCAGCTCTCCCAATTTGTCATATTTACCATTTACGATCGATTATTGCAGTATAGTAGTTACTGAGGTAGATTTTATGAGGAATATAGTTGTGTATCATGACAAGAACATAGCAGCCTGCATTGCATTTTGTTTTTCGGACAGAGTTTTTTGGGTACAGTTGTAATAATACCAAATTAATCAATGCTAGATAAAACAGCTTAGCTGGAAGTACTTTTTTCAAAGCAAATGTATGCTTAACGTTCCAAAAATATTTTAACTAGATTCAGACTTGTATGTGAAAGTAACTTTTGACACTGTAACTCTGTTCACAAAGGATTTATCTATACTTTCGACATGTGAAGCATACATTAGTTTATAATTGTACGACATATCATGGTGTAAAGCCCAGTAGAACACTGAAAGGATGTTTGTGTTTATTGACTTAGTGTCAATATAAATTTCCTGACATGTGTCACTCTGTTGCCATCCTCATTGGCAACTTATTGCATAAATCTCTTTACTGTTGACTAGAGGTAAAGCTATATGAGAATTTGTAGATTATTCTTCGGCGTTGTATATTGAAAGTTTTGTTGTAGTACATATTAAGTGGCTTCATGTTAACTCTCAATTCTTTGAGGCAGAAGTTATTTTCAAGAGCAATTAAGATTGTTCTTAGGACAGAAGCTGAGAGCAAAGCCTTCTCTCTAGCTTTTCAACGATGGAAACACCGAGTGATTAGTGGAAAAGCTGGTTTGTCCTTTCATTTCTCGTTCCAGATAATTTCAGTAGCGTTTTTGCTCCATTATTGCCGAGTCATTTGATTAATATCAGTTTTTATAGTTCCTTGCGTGGCATCAATTATATCTTCTCCAGAGCTTCGCTATACAGAAATTACAACAGTCACCCCTAAAAGTATTTTCAACACTGCACACTAATATGTACTACGACATGGCATATTCTCCTAATTCTACCATCTGATGAAATGCCTGCATGCCGTTCCCACCTAATCTGATGACAGTTCATGTTCTTAGATACTCCTATAACTTGCATGTTTCTTCTTTATATCGCAGTCACTGTTCTGTTGGAGAATAACTGTAATTTTAATATTTAACTAATTTAAATAAAATCATGCATCATTAATTGCAACGCATGTTTTTTTTTTAGAAGATGCGTTAACACTTTGATGCGTTAACACTTTGTACATCTTTGATAGATATTGGGTCTATGGTGCTTATTGTAGTTCACCACCATGTTTTTTATCTATTCATATTTTTTCCTCTACAAGTGGCAAATGAGAAACTGCAATGTCTTGTTCATCTCATAACTTATGCCAACATGCCACAAAGTCAATATTATGTTTATTTTTCTTTTTGATGGAAAACCGTCTTTAGGTTCTAATGTTCAATATATTGACAGGCGAACCCTTGGAGAATGGATCAATAATTGCCTGTAAAAGCAAATTTGATACAAAAATTGAGGCATCATCAGCAAAGATGTATTTTCACTACTATGGTCAGTTATTACACCAGCAAAATATGTTGCAAGATTTTGTCAGAACAGGTCAGTATCTCTACCTATCATGAAATGATGAAATATGCAAACAAAGTATAATCAAAGTTTGAGACATTGTTCACAATTTGACATGCATTTCACATGAGGTTCACAGTTATTTGATTCTGCTATCAATGGAATGGCATAGAAATTCATCTTCCTGCATAAACATAACAAGGAAGTGCACATTATTTCCTTATCTTCTAGGAACATACTATGCTGCTGTAATGGAAAACCGATCCGACTTTGAGGGTCGAGTTGTGGTTGATGTTGGAGCTGGCAGCGGTATTCTTTCATTATTTGCTGCACAGGTGCGTTTTAATCATAATCATGTTTTTTTTTTACTTTGTCTGAAAAGCATAAGATATGCTGTTTTCCATGTTAATGTCAGGCTGGTGCCAGGCATGTCTATGCAGTCGAGGCATCTGAAATGGCTGAACATGCTCAGCGACTTATTTCTGGAAACCCATCTCTCAGGCAACGGATCACGGTATGTTTTGTACCAGTTGGATCTGCTCCTTTTTGGAATTACCTTCCCTTGGCTGAACTGTATCTCACTCCTAAACAGGTCATCAAGGGAAAAGTTGAGGAAGTTGAACTTCCAGAGAAAGCTGATATAATGATTTCCGAGCCTATGGGTATGGCTCCTATTCGTCTATCTCTATGCCTAGAGCCTGCCCACCTGTTGCTCTGCTTGTATATCTATATTGTTGCTTAATCAATTTAAAAAACTTGTTATGTATAATAATTCACACCTCTTGCAGTTGCAGCTGGGTAATGACGGATGAAAAAGTATCAGTAGGCTGCAATGTTATCTGTTGAGCCTGTTACAAATGATGAGTGTAATATATTTAGGCAACCTTTTCATTTTTATAACTAAGAATCCTCTGATTCTCTTTAGCAGATCAATTGGGTTAGTAATGGCCAATCTGTAATAGGAAAGAATATATTCGGATATAGTCGGGTCCTTTGTACAATTTTACTACAAACTACCATAAATGTACTGTTTTTGAATTTCAGATTATTCTTTCCTATGTTTAATCTGTCATCTAATTTCGGTGTGAAGTTAAAATTACAGGTTGGAGAGTATTGTATTTTGTGTGAAAGGTTTAGTAATTGATGCTGAGCTTGTGGGAGTGAAAAAGCAATTATAGTTTGTTTTGAACAAATGCCAGACAGAAAGTACCATGTATTTGACACACAGTGGTCAACTAAATTCACTGAGCAGTGAGCACCATATAAACTGCTATTTCTAGCATAACAGTCATAACTGTAACAGTAGCTATCTCCCTAAGCATGTTAGTATTCTGAAATTGGCTACAACCTTACTTGATTGAGAAATTGACTGCATCTTCGATTAAATGTATCAAAAGAGTAAGCCAATCAGGTAGAAAGTGTTAGTCTGTCCCAATATATGTAATAGAACAATACGATCTTTACTGTATTTGTTTTGTTTGATGGTTTCTGTCTTCTGTTTTGATACTTGACTCGGTCTTTTAAAGAATATTATACCATGATTCTGTTTTTTTTTCGTCTCAGATAATCAGTAGTACTGTATGTAATATTATAATGTTTTTAGGAACCCTTTTGGTAAATGAGAGGATGCTGGAGTCTTATGTTATAGCCAGAGACAGATTCCTTGCTCCAGATGGTAAACTGTTTCCAACAACAGGAAGGTATGTATGTTTCTTATGAGGAATCATTTATATTTAATTCACTCTGAATTATAATTACTTTTCTCTGTAAGCTAATTGATAAGCAGCATGCAATATGGTTTTGCATGATTCGATCTTTAGGTTGTGTGGTTGGCTCAATGTTGTAGCCATTGTAGGAAGATTTATATGAAGGCCAATGTGTTGGCAATGTTGCTGCTGCTTGCTGACAATGCAGTAGTTAATCAGTAAACTAGAGAGCAAATTGCATTGTACACTACTCTGTTCAACAACGTGCACATTCTAGAGTTGAGGTTGTCATATACCAATGGAACATAGCATCGAAAGGATTTTACCTAAAAATTCTGATTTAGTCTTAGGGATGGGAACATAATGTGTTTAGGATAGCACATCCCTTATAGAACATTGAAATGGGAATTTGATGTTAAACCAGATATTTGGTTAGCTCAACATATCTGGTATGATGAGCTCTGAGCTCACATTGGTGTTTTTTTTCTTTTAACCGGTCTGGTATTTCAATATCACTTGATGATTGACATCTCAAATATTTTCTAGGATTCATATGGCACCATTTTCTGATGAATACCTTTATGTTGAAATGGCAAACAAGGTACTAAATCACTTGCTAGTTTTGACTTCCATTTATATTATCTAGTGCTTTATGTGATGCTTTATTAAGCTTATTCATATTCATTGATTTTGGCTGAATTGAAGGGGCAACATTTATTTGTAAACTATGATGTTCAAATATGGAGCTTTCTTGGGTTAGTCGGATAGATATCTGTGATTGGGTAGATGCCACTACAAAGTTCAGAAATAAGAGAATTGCATCGTAGAGTGTGCATTTATAAATTTACATGATAAAGCAGTGGAATTTAGAAGAATGGCATTATGGACGCCAAGTGGTACCTTTTTGGTCAAACCTATTTGGTCAAATCGATTGTCATTGTCCCTTTCCTTCTCCCTGCTCTCTCCTCCCTTTCTCTTTCCTCTCTGGATGCAGGCTGCTTTCTCCTCTCTCTCGCATGACCTTGCCCTCCACTTGACCTGTCTAGCTCAGCCAACCCCAGCACCTCGTTGCTGCCTATTTCCAACAGCTCGTTATATTAATGCTCCCAGCTTTTCTTTATTAGTACAACCTTCTATTTCTTTGGGAAAGACCTGTGTTGTTTTATATGTTATAAGACACCTTACATGTACTTCTTTCATTCATATTAAGTGTTTATTGTTCATTTTATTCGACGAGTATGTCATGGCTTCCTGCAAGTCTGTCATTTCAGTGCCAGGTCTCATGTGGTTCAATCTAATATTTGTTGTGTACTGGCAGGCTCTCTTTTGGCAGCAAAATAACTTTTTTGGTGTTGATCTTACACCTTTACATGGTTCAGCATTCCAGGGATATTTTTCACAGGTTATTGTTATTTAAACTTATTATCATTTCAACTTGTCCGCAGCTAGTGATGGTAAATTGGTAACATTGAAATGGGGTATTTTATGTTATCTAGAATATTCTTTTCAAGTACCTTTGTTAGCGTGTGCCATCTAGCTGTGAAGTTTACCCTGAAATTACATGGAAAGTTGACTTTTCATTGATCATTAACTTTCTGGCTCTCACCATTAACTAGCTTCATCTGGTCCCTTTTTATGGGATCCGCAGTTTTCCCTTCATCTTGAGAATTTAGAGGTGCTCATTGTGAATCGTGATACTTCTGATCTCCTGTCGTGGTCCGAAAGATCCTACTATTCTCCACCACCTCTGTGTAGACAGCTCATTGTGAATTGTGATACTTCTGATCTCCTGTCGTGGTCTGAAAGATCCTACTATTCTCCACTACCTCTGTGTAGACATCCGTTTGGTAACAATCAAACAATGGAATCACCTATAACAACTATTAAATGAACCACTGAAACGATAATTGGTAAAATTAATTGGGCTCTGCTTGTGACCCATCTCACAGGTTATCTTACCGTAATGAACAAATGTTAAGCTAGTTATGTAAATTATGCTGCTTGTCCAACCATCGCGTTGCTAGCCTGACCATTATTTTAGTACTTTACATGGCCACAAGTTTAAATATTTCTGTTATTTTTCATTCAGCCTGTGGTGGATGCATTCGATCCAAGATTATTGATTTCTCCACCTACATATCATACACTCGATTTTACTAGCACAAAGGTAAAGCTGCACTCCTGGGGATGGGATTCAAATTACATCTAGAAGTTGTTTTGGTTTGGTCAAAATATGTCATCCTTGTCTTTCCTTTTCAGGAAGAGGAGCTTTACGATATTGATATTCCTCTGAGTTTTGTAGCCTCTGTTGGCACTAGGGTGCATGGGCTTGCTTGTTGGTTTGATGTATTGTTCAATGGGAGGTTAGTACATTTCAGTTTGGAACTGTTCTTTTTCTCTTTGTTTAGTATTATTTGTTGTAGCACATGCTTCTACCTGCATCAGTCTGATATGTTTTGTTGGATTATTATAATGCAGCACTGTGCAAAGATGGCTTACCACCGCTCCAGGCTCTGCTACGACTCACTGGTATCAACTGCGATGTGTACTTTCACAGCCATTATATGTAATGGCTGGCCAAGAAATAACCGGTCGCCTCCATCTTGTGGCCCACAGTGCACAAAGCTACACAATATACTTGACGATGTCAGGTTGGTTATTTTTTTTCCTCATTTGTTGCTACCTCTTGAATCTATTGTATTTAAACTTTTGAAGCTGATGGTTCTTCTGCTCTTCCAATTCTTTCTGGAAGCTAAAATGTGGGGTGTGGGTGCGGAGCAAGGTGGGATCCTACAAACATCTACAGCCAAACTTGAACTGAAGGAACCATACTACAGGTTGTCTCAACCACAACCCTATATGGTAGCGCAAGACCAGCAGCAGCAGCAGTTACCATCTTTGCAGCCGCAGGTAAGTTGTTGTTCAGTATTCTAAGTAAATGACTCAGAATGCGGCAAGTTGTTCAGTATTCTAAGTAAATGGCTCAGAAGAGCAAAGGAGACATCTTCTCGGACGGTTAGCTTCACGTTAATATGCTTCTGATAGAACACTGGGATATCTTTTCAACAGCTGTCTTCACATTAAATTTTATATATATCTTTGATTCTGACGGAACTGTTAGTCTATCACCACCATATTTTATTAGTTATTCCCTGCCAAGGCATAATCATGTGAGATCGTTGCAGTGGTCAGTTTGGTTTGTCTGGAGACCCATGCGTGAGATTACACTTTTTACAGTCATACTGATCTAAGTGGTCATTTAAGGTTTTGGCAGTAGCAGCCAAAATCTTACCTTAGTTTGCTTGTAAGAAATTCAAGTTAAAATGTTAGTTCTAGTTTTCTATATTGTGGGGCAGTGTTGGTTCATGCAATAAATGGGTTATGGTATGTATTTTTTAGTATTGAAAGCAAATGTTCTCTGACCATCACAGTGGAAAATCAGTTCTCCTGGCCTCGACTGTTGCCCTTTAGCAGTTGATCCCAGGGACCGCACTACGCTGTGATTAGTGTCCAGTGGTCCACACATCGAATGTTTGTTGATGGGTAGAGGAGGCATATATATTTTTATGAAGAACTATCTCTGGTGTTGCAATTGTTTAACCTTTGGAGCTGTTATTTTTTATTTTTTTTTGCGAAGCTCACTGCATTTGTGTATATTTTGATGTTTATTTCCTGACAAATGGATCTATTGCAATCAGGGATCTGAGCAGCAAATGCAAGATGGACTTAGCCCTGGCATCACGATAGAAGCAGACCAAGACTCTGCGGCCTTCACTAGATAACGTGGAAAACCTGAGTCGAAATGCTTGCTTTCCAGCAACGAGCTCAGGTCTGTACAACAAGTGTGCTCGTAGGCGTTAGCTGCCAGACGGCTAACATCGCATTTAATATGTACGCGATGATCTTCATGCTGTCCACTATGTAAGCAGCTGCAGCTAATTGTGCTCGCGTCTGCTCCGTTATTTGTTCAAGGGGGGTAAAGAACAAATAAACACGTCAAGTTACAGGTGAAGTTGAGCAGCGAAGGCATCTCACTAGGAAGAAGGTTGTATGCTCTTACGTATGATTTGTTTACAAGTGATTTGTTCATGGGGTCAATACTCGATGGATTAAATCTATACTACTTTTTTTTACCGCATTCACTTGCACATCATAGTTTGAAAACTCGACCCTATCGCTCTTTTATTTCTCTTTGATTAATGTGAGCTGCCTCGATCCATTTCGTAATCTGAATAGGGCTGCAGCAGCAGCAGCAGCTATGGCGTTTGTTTTGCTGGAGGACGCCGAGTTTTGAATCATCGTGGTCTTATCGATCGCTTCCTCCCAGTATGCGCGGTTAAGAGGCTCGCCGTGGTGTGATGATTAGCGTGTCCATCACCGTACCGGCGAAGGAATATTTGTGTCGCTGCTGTTGCCCAAGAAGTTTGTTTCTAAAATGATTGTTTGCGGAAAATGAACTCTAAAAGTTTTTAAAGTGGTTTTATTACTGCAAGGCAAAAAAATGTCGCAAGTTACTGGACTACCGCTCTGAGTTGGCTCAGCAACTCCTGAACGTCTCTGACAAAAATAGGGACAAAACTTAAAAAATATTATTTTTTAAAAAAATCTTTCAGAAAAATCCTATTAAATTTTAAAAAATATTACAAAATGTTACAACAAATGGTCTATAAAAAATGATAAATTTTGATCCAATCAAATAAAACTGAACCTAATCACGAACCAAAAGGCTTAAGAGATACTACCATCTACATATTTAAGAGAACATTCCCCCCAAGCGTGACTACTATGGCTTTGTTCTTTTCAGCGTTACGCACCATGGCGCATTACTATAACAAATTTTATTATTTTTATATAACCTATATGTTGTGATGATTTGTAACGATTTTTTCGTAGCTTTTAGTAAACCTTCTAAAGATTCTAAAATTATTTTTAAATTATTTTTTAATAATTTTCAGACCGTTTTTTAAAGGCTCTCAACGCAAAGGTAAGCCGAAAAGGACAAGCATATATGAGTCGCATGTTGTGTAGAAAAAAGCTCGACGAGCACGCACCAATGATCACTCGCCACATCTGCCCTGAAACTTCTAGAAGCTAGCGTCGATTCCCCATCCCATTCCGTTCACCAACGTGACCCACCCGAAGCCGTTCGCTCGCACACAGATCGACGAGCAGTTAAAACATACCGCGGGTGGCGTCGGCACGTGGCCCCTCCCGCCCGCCAGTGTGTTCTCGCGCCGTCCCGACGGCTCGGATCGTCCGACGCCGACCCCATCGCACGGCGGACGGCCGGCCACGCACCTCCCCTCTCTCCGCCTATATATTCACCCCTCCCCCCTCGCTTCCGCCTCCTCAGGAGAATTCTCTAGGCCGTGTTCTCGACCAGGTTCCAGAACCCCCCTTCGATTCTCGCGGCTCCGGATTCCGACAGCGATGAAGAAGGGGAATTGGGACTTTGGGAGGACTGGGCTGTCGCGATGGCGCCTGGGCCTGGCTAGTGGGCTAGCTAGTGGCTACTATACCTGTCTTCAGTGGCCCATTTACTGTAGAAGCTCGCGAGCCACTCATGAACGAGCTGAGGTCAGGCTCGGCTCGGCTCGTATAATGTCACGAGCTGAAAAATGTGTTCAGCTCGTGCTCATTTTGTTACGAGCCGAGCACGAGCCGAGCCTTGGACCGAGCCGAGCCCGAGTTGCTCGCGAGTCTCAAGCTAAAGTTCCAGCCCTAACTGCAAGGCAAAAATATGTCGCGAAGTTACTGGACTACCGCTCTGAGTTGGCTCAGCAACTCCTGAACGTCTCTCAAGAAAATAGGGACAAAACTTAAAAAAATAAAAAATATTATTTTTTAAAAAAATTTCAATAAAATCATAAAAAATTTTGAAAAAATTATTACAATTACAAAATGTTACATCAAATGGTCTATGCAAAAATGATAAATTTTGATCCCATCGAATAAAACTGAACCTAACCATGAACCAAAAGGTTTAAGAGATACTACCTCCGGTCATAAAAACAAGTCGACGTTGACTTTTGAACATGTTTTTGATCATTCGTCTCATTCAAAAAATTATATAAGTTATCATTTATTTTATTATGATTTGTTTATCATTGAAAGTACAAACTAGGAGAAGTTGTAAAAGTTACTGTATTGAATAGAGTGTCTGGTATGACGAAGGAATCTTTTAAAATGTAATGTAAAGTGTGAAGGAAATTTGCAGCGAAGCTTTAAATTTGTAGCACAGCTATTTGCAGCAAGTTTTAGAGCTTCTACTAGGTTTGCTCAGGACTTATATTTATGAATATTTGCACTAAATTTTTTAATAAGACGAATAATCAAAGGTGTGACCGAAAGTTAATAGCGACTTGTTTTTATGACCGGAGTTAGTAAGTACCCTCTGCAGATTCAAGAGAACATTCCCCCGAGCGGGGCTACTGTATGAGTCGTATGTTGTGCGAGACAAAAAGCGCGACGAGCACGCACCAATGATCACTCGTCACATCTGCACCGAAACTTCTAGAAGCTAGGTCGATTCCCCATTCCGTTCACCAACATGACCCACCCGAAGCCGTTCGCTCGCACACAGATCGACGAGCAGTTAAAACATACCGCGGGTGTTCTCGCGCCGTCCCGACGGCTCCGATCGTCCGACACCGACCCCATCGCACGGCGGACAGCCGGCCACGCACCTCCCCTCTCTCCGCCTATATATTCACCCCTCCCCCCTCGCTTCCGCCTCCTCAGGAGAATTCTCTAGGCCGTGTTCCCGACCAGGTTCCAGAACCCCCTTCGATTCTCGCGGCTCCGGATTCCGACAGCGATGGCGGAGCCCAACCCCAACCCCAACCCCAACCCCGACCCGCGAGTGGTAAGCGCGGATGATCTCCTCCCCCTCTTCTCGGCTCGATTGGGCGCTGCTTTGGTTTCGATTGGTGCTGATTTGGGGTTCGATTTGGGGGGTTTTGAATCGGCTTGCAGGAGGAGAGGGAGAGGGAGAGGGAGAGGGAGGTGGAGGTGGAGCAGGAGGAGGAGAAGGAAGAGAGGGCGCCGGCGCTGAGGTACCTGGGGTTCGTGCAGGTGGCGGCGGCGCAGGCGGCGGTTTGCCTCGCGGGGCTCTACGCGCTCGCCAAGGACCACGCCGGCCCGCTCCGCCCCGGCGTCGACGCCGCCGAGTCGGCCGTCAAGGGCGTCGTCGGCCCCGTCTACGGCCGCTTCCACGACGTCCCCCTCCACGTCCTCGCCTTCGTCGACCGCAAGGTACCGCACCGCACGCACGCGGCCACGAATCGAAACCCTACTTCCCTCCACTCTAGGCTTCGGTTGTCGGTGCCGCGCGCGGTAGCGAGGGGGCTCTTGGTGGCTGCGGCGGCGCACGTTAGCACGGGGAGGCTCTGCGCCGCGAGATATTTTTAGCGGTGCATGATTGCTCTCACGCGGACCTACATGGGACGGCGATTTGTGGTGGGGAATTCGTCCCTGTACGGGATCCACTGCTGGTGCGTGGAATCATCCGCCTGTGTTTCGAATCTAGATTCCTTGGATTCCGGCGCATGCTAGCACCTGGCGGAGTCTCCGAGGTGGTGTCACATGTCGACGACGATGAAGTTGAACTCCTTCCCTTCTTCAGGAAGGATTCAATTCGATTTGGAGTGTCACTACTCTCTAGTAGGATCTAGTGATGATTGGAGTAAATTTTAAGCAAATTTGGACGGATTTGACTGTTGAGTGCTCTTGCTGATTGAATTGAAGTGACAATCGCAGGTGGATGGTGCGGCTCAAGAGCTGGATCGGCACCTCCCGCCGACGGTCAAGAGCGCCTCGGCGCAGGCTTGTGCGGTGGCGCGGGGCGTGCCGGAGGTGGCTAGGGAGCTCACCGCGGAGATGCAGCAGTCCGGCGTGGCCGGCGCCGCCCGCGCTGCGTACGGGAGGGTCGAGCCGGTGGCCAGGGGCGTGTACGGGAGGGTCGAGCCGGTGGCGAAGGACCTGTACGCTCGCTACGAGCCCACGGCGGAGCACCTCGCTGTCTCCACCTGGCGCTCGCTGAACGGCCTGCCGCTGTTCCCGCAGGTGGCGCAGATCGCCGTGCCGACCGCCGCGTACTGGGCCAATAAGTACAACAGGGTGGTCGCCTCCGCCGCCGAGCAGGGGTACGCCGGCGCGCGGTACCTCCCTGCCATCCCCACCGAGCGCATCGCCAAGGTCTTCGGGGAGCGCCGGCCCGCGCCGACCGGGGCCGCGCCGCCGGAGACCGAGCCTCTCAAAGGCGCGCCGCAGTGACGCCGGCCATGCCGTGCTCACTCCGGTGAGATCTTGATCGTCCTTGACCTGAAACCGAATAAGCAAGCGATGCGTTGATCAAGGGCTACGAATGGTAGTGCTGCTGTTTCTAGTCACACGACGCCAGCTGCTGTCATGGATGACGACGATGATGATACTCTACTAGCTCTACTATTGTCTCTGTTTGGTCTATCTTGCATGTGTATAAAAAGTTAGCTTTCACGTCGCAATCCTTCGCTGATCCTAATGCTAATGCGTCTAGTCTGTTAGTCTCTGATGATAGTCCATTCTTGTTTGGACGGATGCGTGCTGGCTGTAGCTTGATGATCCTTGTGCAGTTGTGCTTGTCAGTGCCGCGTTGTTTTCATCCGGAGAATTGATGATTATGGACTAAAATTATCTCCATGGGGCCGTGCCGTGGCCCGTGAGCGAGGCTCTGCATAATCTCGATAACTGCTTGCGGGAGATGTGAAAGCAGCGGCGGTGTCGCCTGTAATTTGTCGCGTATCTGAAAAGTCGAGGTTCTTGAAGAGTGAAAAATATATTAAAAAGTAATACATTTTAAGTAATTTTAAAACTACGAAAGTGTTGGATTTGTAAAAGATACTAGCAAATTTTAAGTTTTGGATTTTAACCTGACTTTGACTTGCAAAAAAACTGACTTTAGGCTGCAAAAAAGAGGAATCTAGTAGGTGGACGAGAACATGGTTCACCCGTTCAAGAAAAGTTTTAGCAAAAACAGTTATATGTTCTAGCAAGATTATATACTTCCTTGCTTTTGCTAATCACCAGATGGTTGGGTTTTAAAAAAGTCTTAGGTAGCCCAAGTACAACATTGTTTAAGAATAGTGGCTTTTCCAGAGACTTCCGTCTCTTAGCTTCTTCCTCTCGCGAGTCTTCAGGCGATCGGTCTCAGCTCGTC
>SPJY01035639.1:763794-824491 GCA_005191435.1 Raddia distichophylla
AGTTCAAATATGTAAAACTATAAGTAATACTTAAAATACATTTAATAATAAACCAAATCATAACAAAATAAATAATATTTATATAACCTTTTTGAATAAGACGAATGGTCAAAGACATGTCCAAAAGTCAACGGCGACTTCTTTTTGTGACAGGAGGGAGTAATACATTTTAAGTTATTTTAAACTACGAAAGTGTTGGACTTGTAAAAGATACTAGCAAATTTTAAGTTATGGATTTTAACCTGACTTTGACTTGCAAAAAAACTGACTTTAGGCTGCAAAAAAGAGGAATCTAGTAGGTGGACGAGAACATGGTTCACCCGTTCAAGAAAAGTTTTAGCCAAAACGGTTATATGTTCTAGAAAGATTATATACTTCCTTGCTTTTGCTAATCACCAAATGATTGGGTTTTAAAAAAGTCTTAAGTCGATCTTGTCACATAGCTAGATGTTTCCATCTTTCTTCTCTTTGGTCGCCGCCGCCGTCATCTTCTTCCATCCCAGCGCCATGAAGTTTGGGTGTGGGTTAGGATTTGGGTTGGGTGGGGTTCATCATTATGCCCGAGACTTAGAGGTAGGTTGGGTTAGGTGGTGGCACGATGGTGGGGTTGGACAAGAGCGAGGGCGGTAGTGAGGCGGCGTCGACAACCCCAGAGCGCGGAAGGGGGTGAAGGTAGTGGGGCAGCAGAGGAGGATGGATCGGTGTTGGAGAGGAAAGGTTAGGATGTGGCGGGGAGCTGTAGCGACCAGGGATAGGGCGGTGAGGCGGTGCAGGCGGCGTCGACCGTGGACGGAAGGCGGCGTCGACCGTGGACGGAAGGCAGCGTCGACCGTGGGCGGAAGTCAAAGGCAAGCGGGGGGAGGAGGTGAAATAGAGGAGTCAAGTCGGGAGGAGCGGGCTTGGGTATGGGTGTGTGTGAGAGAGAGAGTAGAGATGGCAACGGGGAATTCACCGTCGGGGAATGCGTCGCCATCCCCGTCCCCGCGGGGGAGAAACGTCCCCGTCCCCGCGAAATGCAACGGGGCAAACATTTACCCATCCCCGTCCCCTCACGGGGAATTAATCCCCGCGGGTTCCCAGTCCCCGCTTGTCACCTGGAGCTTCGTCGCTGGATGGCGCGGCATCGGAGTAGGAGCAGGGCTGGTGCGGGCGACATCGCTGGGGCGCCGCAGCAAAAAAACATACATAAAAAATTATGTTATTAAAAAAGGTTGAAGCCCAAGTTTATAAGTAGTTTGCTCTTTCTTATGAATAGCTTATTTTTTAATCGATTTCCCACTTTTTAGTTTTATTCATTGTACGTCGAAAAAATATAAAAAAAACTAGATTTTTTAGACTAACTGCACAAAGAACATCAATAAAAATATTTGATGTTGTCCATTTTAAAAAAAATTCAAGTTTATAAATAGTTTGCTCTTTTTAATACAAGGCATATTTTTATCAATGTTCCATTTCCCCAATTTTTATTTATGGTATTAACACAAAAATCATGCAAATTGAAATTTCTCAAAAATTAAATACGGTGACGGTCGTAAATGCAACAACAAAACATGGTGAGGGTCCATATATACATTTCAGCATTGCAAATGTTGACTTCTTTTAAATAAATTAAGACATAATAAAAAAAGTTTTTTAAAAAGAAAAAAAACCAAAAGATGAAAAAGAAAAAAATTACCAGAATGCAACTGTGCCTTGCTAAACTAATGCCATGCGCCACGGGCACGTAGCCATCGCTGGTATCCGGTACATAAACACTTGCAAAAAAAATGTGGTCAAGGATCGGACGTCCCATCCTAATAAAAGAAGGGACAAATGTTGCAAACATTGGCACTGTACTATCAGAACATGAACACGAACGATATGGTTGTAACATTGATGAAGCAAGATTTAACGGTGAAGAAACATTTGAATGATGGGCGAAGAGCTGATGATGGTGCACATGTGATGTAATCCAGATGTGTGCATGTGCATGTGTGATGTTTTATGGTAAAAAAATAGAATACATCTTTTATTGTCTCTTTTCTCGTATTAATCTGAGGTTAGGATTCAGGTTGGGGTTGAGGTTGAGGTTGAGGTTAAGAAGGGTTCGCGTCCCTGAGTTTAGAGAGGTCGTGGAGACGAGCGGCCCAAAGGTGGGAGAGGACTTAGAGGCACTAGAGCAACGGAAATGGATGAAGGCGATGGACTTTGACGTCGAATGAATCGTTGCACAGCGATCCGTTGTAAGGGGGAGAGAAGGTTGGTGGGGTGACTGTACGACGATGGAGGAGTGGCAATATAGAGTCTACACCGCTAGCTTGTAGAGCACATCGGAGAGGAAGGAGAAGGGAGATGAGGAAGGAGAGCTTTTTGACAATTTATTTAGAGCCTTCCACATAAAACATGTAGTAACATTATAGTACAAACATTACTATGGTAGCATAACTATAAATATAAAAAAATATGTATCGATAGATTAAAAAGAATGGACGGTTTATATTTATTTGTGTGCAATGTGAAATCTCTCTATATCTTAACGAGGTGGTTTTTTAGAAAAAGACAGGGAAACTGCCTTTAATTAATTCAATAGGAAAATTACACTGTCAAAATTTTGGGGAATGTTTAGACACATTCCCTCTGGACGTGCGCTACAAGTGAGCTAACTTATTACAAAACAAGCGCCTGCCGCCACCCAAAAGCGCAGGACCTCTAGGTTCAAATCAAAGAAGGTTGTCGGCAACAACTCCTTCGAGTTGAAAATGTGATTGTTCCTTTTGAGTCAAAGATGCCATAGGGTTGCTAGCACGATAGATTCTAGACTCAGGGCAAGGTTGGGTTGCAGGATGTCCTCGGCCCCATCAGGCGCTGAGATCAGTAGTGTGGGTCCACGCAGAGCGAAGTAGGCATGGGGTGTTGAGCATGGAAGCCACGATGTCCCAAATTGGGAGGAGAAGGGGCAGTCGAGGAAGAGGTGCTCTAGGGTCTCCAGGCATCTGAGGCAGAGGGCGCAAAGTAGCTATTCGGCAGTCCCCTATGCAGGAGGACGTTAGCCGTCATGACCCTCTTTACAAACAGCGTTCAAGCGAAGAACTTGCACTTGGAGGGCGCACACTCCTTCCAAATTAGCGCTAGCGCCGTCAGAGATATTCTTCCAGCAAATTGCATGCGGTACGCTGAGCGGATAGAGAAAATTTCGTTTGCGGAGAAACGCGGCGGCTAGGTCCTGGTAGTTCAGACAGAGCGCGGTACGGCTTATCTTTTGCCGGAGGGAGACCAGATCCACGGCGAGGTTGGGGGCGAAATTCCGTCGTAAGTACAACAACCAGTTGTTATTGCGTAGTGCCTCGGCGACTGTGCAGTTTTTTTTCGTGTGGAGGCCACAAAAAGTTCTGGGACCATTTCCTCTGCAGATCGCTAAGGAGCCGAGCGTCGGTTCAGATGAGGAAGGTGGCTCTATTTCTAAGAATCAGCTCAGTGCCCGTTTTGAAGGGGCGATCTTTTTGATAGATGGTTGGAAGTCAGGGCATCCTAGGAAATTTCTGCCCGAGTTTTTGTCAAGGCAAGGAGGCAAATTTCTTGCGTCAAGATAATCTTAAGTGAGGGTAGACAAAGAAGAAGCTCCTTCCCTGACTCAGATATGGCTCTCGCAGCCTCAACTCTGCTCGATCCGATTGATCTTCTTACTGCTTTCTCGTGCATTCCTCGGTTTCCTGTTGGTGCGGTATAACCGGATTTGTCGGTCATATAGATATTTTTTGTAATATTTGTTGGGGTCAAACCGGCTTGTTAGTTTGTAGGTGAACCTTGACACCACATGAGGCCACATGCATAAGACCAATGTTTTACATATAGTCCTCGGCCTGTAACCATTGTCATAGCAAGACCAGGGCCAGCTTCTTCTTTGTCTGCCCTCTGCTATTGATATTTTCCAATGAATCGATATTGATTTTTCTCACTGGTTGTTTAATTTAGCCTTGATTCAAGGCTTAGAATGTTGGATTGTTTATGTGAAAGTAATCAGGGATATTTAAAGTACATAACATGCTAAGTTGCTAACAGTTCTCCTTCGTCAAGTTGCTGATTTCTTCCTGGGACGCTTGCCATGTACTTCACATGCTGTTGATTCATGTGTTCTTAACAGTGAAAAAACAGGGGGTAATTCAATTCAACAAAATCCTTGCCACAGAGATAGACGAAGAGATTTAGGGTTAGACATGGGGCCTCGATTAGCCAATTTCCATGTGCATGGCCTTTTGCATTCTATTGTGCATAGCGTTTTCGTTTTCTGTTCTTAACAGTGAAAAACAAGGAGATATATAATTTATAAAAAACATTGCTAATTATAAAAGATAGGTGAAGAATTTCAGCGTTATACACGGGACTCCATTTGCCAATTGCCAGTTGTCAACATAGTTATTTTTTGGTATTACAACAAGCTTGATTTTGTTACTTTACTTTATTTTTTCCTCCAATCTTGGACATACATACATGGCCTGATCAAGGGAGGTCTAATTTCCTGTGTAGTGCGGTAATTTCAAAATACTCTATACCGCGTAGTCCGGCAAATTTCTACGCATTCATCGTGGCCACGTCGTTGAAATTTTTTCGGCCGTCCGATCGGCGTTGTGGACGGCTCAGATCGGGCCACGTAGCCCCGTCCCACCGAACGGGACACGCGTCAGCCTGCTGGCCGCGCTCCCTGCCCCCTAAAGGGCCGCGTGTCGCCCGTACGTCTTGCCACCTAAAGCCTGCTCCCAGCCATACCGATTTGCAGAAAACCCCCCAAGGTTCCGTATTTTCTTTCGAGATCCCTAGGATTTGCTCCTTGGTCCTCCTGCAGTGTAAATTCCTCCATGAAAACTTACTTCCATGTCCCCTGTATTTTTCACTGCTTCCAATCCGTCCTTTTTGCCTTCGTAAGTGCAGATGGAGTTGTAGGGTAATTACCCGCCTCTGCCACCGATGGTGCGCCCACGGCCCACTCCCTTGCCTCGATCCCCATCGCCCCACGTGCCCTAGCCCCCTTCACGCACGGCCCTCCTCTTCCCTCGCCGGCCTCCGCCTGCGTCGGAACGCCGCCGGTCCTCCCTCCCGTCTTCGTCTCGCCTGGTCCGGCCCTCCGCCTCCGCGCTGCCTCCGCCTCCCCCCACCGCTTCCTCTCCTCTCTCGCCGCCACCTCCTTTCTCCCGCTTCCGCCACTGCCCTCTGCTCCACCTCTGCAGTTGCCACAACGGCGCCTCGGTGCTGGACCCGGCGAGGCCGGATCCGGCGATGGCGGCCCCGGCCAGGCCAGGATCTGGCTGTCGCGGTCCTCGGGAGGGTCGTTAGTTCTAACCGCGGCGTGCTTCGGCCGTGGACGCCTCCTTGTGGATGCATTGCTACGCACTGTGCCTCTGCTTTGCCTCCCCGCCGTCCATCTCCTCCTCCTCCTCCGCCGCTATTCAACAGAATACTTGCCACAGAGATAGACGAAGAGATTTAGGGTTAGACATGGGGCCTCGATTAGCCAGTTTCCATGTGCATGGCCTTTTGCATTCTATTGTGCATAGCGTTTTCGTTTTCTGTTCTTAACAGTGAAAAACAAGGAGATATATAATTTATAAAAAACATTGCTAATTATAAAAGATAGGTGAAGAATTTCAGCGTTATACACGGGACTCCATTTGCCAATTGCCAGTGGTCAACGTAAATATTTTTTGGTATTTTAACAAGTTTGATTTTGTTACTTTACTTTATTTTGTCCTCCAATCTTGAACATACATGGCCGGATCAAGGGAGGTCTAATTTCCTGTGTAGTGCAGTGATATGTATATATAAGGGACGTATGATTCACTTGAGTGGTTGACACATCGATTTAAATTTCAGTGAAGGTGATGCATTAACAATAGTATTTTGTAGATAGGTTTGTTAAAGAGTAAAATAGTATGCTCTGTTTTAGAATTTCAGTATGGTCACATTAATGATTTTTAATTTTTTTATCATGTTTATTGCATGGTCAGGGCATAGGTTAATCCCTCTCTTTGACCTTAGGTTTTGGCTTCGCTTTGATGGTAGGTTTCCATCCTCAAACTTTTCTACCATTGGATCTTCTATTTGCTTATTGATTCAACATTTTAGATAAAAAGCATCCTGGTTTCTTGGAGCTTCCATTATTAAACTGGGTCATGTTGCCATGTTGGTAGATCGTCATGCAAAATGCAGAGAGATAAGCTGTTAAGCTGTCAAACCCGAAAGAACACATCCTTCGCGTGACCAAACACAAAAGCAACCAAACAACCAATTAGTAAACCTGTCCTAGCCCGGTTCGGCCCGCTCGCCACCTTTGGATTCGAACCGGGCCCGACCGTCCACAGCAATCCTAGCCCAAGAGGCAAGAGCGATCTCAGCTCATCCCATCCGTTCTCTCTCATCCCTCGTCGTCTCGTTGTCCTCCCCATTCACCTCCCTCCTCGAGTCCTCCCTCTCCTCCTACCAGCGCGCGGGCTTGAGAGGACGACACCGAGCTCGTTCGGGCTAGCGGTGGCAGCGTCGAGCTCTGCTCCAGGTGGGGAACTCGTCCTCTCGCCCTCTTTCTCGATACCCTCTTCCTAGTGTTGCCCCCTCCTTCTCCACTCTCTACGTTGTGCCGCCGCCCGGCTTCCTCTGTCCTATAGTCGGTACTCTCCTTCCCGATCTCCTTTCTTACCTTGGTAGGATCCGACCGGTTGCAGCGGCACCGGGGGGAGCCGAACCGAGAAGACCAACCACGCATGGGCAGTGGAGCTGCAGAGTCGGCGGTGGCGCGGCTAGATCCAACTGACAGTGGTCTCTGCGGCGGCGGAAAGACGCATTTGTCGGAGGCAATGGAGCCGCCAGCGTCGGGTGGGGGAGAGCGTGAGGAGCGGGAGGGGGTGAGATCGGTGGCGTGGGCGACGAGGAGTGATTTACATGGTGAGAGAAAATGGCTACTACCGAACAAAGCCCTGAGGGCGTGATTTGCTCGCGTAGTTACGTTACTGGTGTTGTTAGATTGGGATTGGCGACGACTAAGATTAGCATAGTATCAGCTTGTATCAACTACTTCTTACTTTCTATTTTTTATATAATTTTAAACCACTGCCCTCCGGTGCGCGGTGGTGTGAGTGATAGCGCCTTGGGTGCATCTCAAATCAGTGGAGGATCTATTGGTTTTGGATGGAGGGGGTATTTTGATTGGAATTGATAGCTGAGCGATGTTGGATGCCCGATTTTAAAGTTGAGGAGACAAAACTGAGCTTTTGCAATAGTTAAAGGAGGGCAAAGTGAACTTTTTCCTACCTAATTTACCCTCGGATATAACTCTATAGGCTAGCAAAATGGCCCACGGCCCAAATAATCTGCGGTCACGGCCGATTCCACAGCCCACGTCTTCAGTCTCCACCGTAGTGCTTTCGACGGCTCCCTCCCCGAACCCTTCCCAGCCGCCACAATCCACATCCTCCTGGTCCCTTGTGGCGCCGCCCGTCGGTGGCCACGCCGGCGACAGGATCCTCGGCTCCTCGCCGCACCCATCCCAAGCCCAGCAACGCAGGCGGCCACATCCCCTTCGGCCCTGAGCACCCGACTCCAAGCACGTTGGTGGCAACGCCGGCGGTCGCACCTCCGTCGCCCCCGAGCCCCTAATCCCAGGCGCTCCGTAGGCGGCCGGCGGCGGCATCCCCGTCGACCTCGAGCTCCCTACTCCAAGCGCTCCGGTGGCGAAGCCGGCGCGGCGACTGCATCCCCATCGGCCCCGAGCCCCCAACCGCGAGTGCCCTGGTACTGCTCTCCGCCTGCCACCCTGCCCCTGATCGAGCCATCGAAAGCTCGAATCAAGATCGCGAGCTCGATCTCAAGTCCGCCTTCATGCTCGCGAGCTCGATCTCGAGCCTGCCATCAAGCTCGGACCCCAACCGAGCTCGAGCTCGACCTCGCTTGGCTCGCTCGAGATCGGATCGAACCACCCGTGCCGATGCCTCCTAATCCTCGCCTCCTTCACGACGCCGCCAGGCCGCCGCCTCTATCCGCCTCGCTCGCTTGTTGCCTCCTCGTTGGCGCCGCCTCGCCGCTGTGGAATCCACCCCTAATGCCGATGCCTCCTAGTCCTCGCCTCCTCTACGACGCCGCCAGGCCGCCGCCTCTGTCCGCCTCGCTCGCTTGTTGCCTCCTCGTTGGCGCCGCCTCGCCGCTGTGCGTTGCCTCGTTGGCGCCGCCTCGCCGCCGTGCGTTGCCTCGCCTCTGGTACCGTTGCCTCACCTCCTCTGGATCTCAGATCCGGTGCTGCCTCTCTCTCTCTCGCTCGCTCTCGTTTAGTTTTCCCCCCGTCGTGTGATCTCGGATTTGATCCGAATTCGACGGAATAGTTTGTGTGTTTTTTCAATAAATATAATTTTTTTTTTATTTTGACGATGAACCCTAAATCCCTTGAACATTCGTGGGAGCCTGGGCAGCTGCCCCCCTGCCTGGGCGGTGGATCCGCCACTGTCTCATATGATCATATCACATGGATGGTAGAGTTTTGCAGTTCATCATTATCATATTCTGTTTTGCGTGAGATGCCCCTCGTAGCTCTTTTTTCTTTTGAATGGAATAGGTACAAACATGTATTTTCTTCAGTGTATTGTTTAGGATACGCTTCCGTGCCTTTTTTGAGCATTTAACTCAAATCATCGTTCAATGTAGGATTTGATAGGATATACCCCAACTGAATCTCCTTTTTTGGGATATCTTTTATGCTGCCTGCAGATTGTGCGTCATTGTTCAGCCTATAATTTCGTAGGCATCTGAGAGAAACTTTGTGTGCCTGTTTGTCTAAAGGTTTACCTTACATCTTTTCAGCAGGATTTGGAGCTGACAGTAATGAAATAAGATGCTTCTTAAAAGCAAATTTAAGCTGGCCACAGCAGTCGGCATCGTGTTGTCGATGCTGTCGCTGCTGGTTCACCTTTTTCTTGCAAACTATTCTGCCGGGGGAATTACAAAATACAGTTTGCATATGGATGATGTCCTTCCATTTGGATCAGTAAGTGATAAGTCATGGTTATTTTGAAATATAATTTGCTGAATTCTCTATGTTCTATATATATTGAAAGGGAATTGACTTTTTTTAGAAGTTAAATTAGACATTTTCTTCTGTATCTTATTGCAAGAGTTGATTAGGGGCTAATATTTTTTCGTGCTTCATGATTTTGTCAGAGACCACGACCCCGGAGATTGTGGGGTCCATTGCATACACTTGATCACCTACACCCTTACGTAGAACCTAGAAAAAATTACCCTGGTAATTGGACAATTTCTTTCCCTACCATGTTTACATTTTCTTCCTAATTTATTTTTCCTAAATTAATAATTCAGTTACTTTAATAACACCTAGCAGCCTACCTTTTGAAATATTGATTGTTGAATCATTGTCTGAATCTTTTATATAGCACAATATTACCATCTTATTCTGGGATAATTAGATTTACAAACCCTGTGGTTGTTTTTGGCAAAGTTGTAATCACCACACCCCCCTTGGTTGTTTCTGTCATTGTA
This sequence comes from Raddia distichophylla, assembly GCA_005191435.1. Taxonomy (NCBI): domain Eukaryota; kingdom Viridiplantae; phylum Streptophyta; class Magnoliopsida; order Poales; family Poaceae; genus Raddia; species Raddia distichophylla. The sequence goes on from SPJY01035639.1 coordinate 773,305, forward strand.
GTTCACCTTAGTTTCTTATTAATCTAACAGGTTTTTTTCTTGTGTGCTGTTGTGCGTAAATATGTTCATTCATTTGTTTTGAATAATTGAATGTCTTAACTTCAAGCATGGTTCGGTGGTTCCCCTAGGCGACACCTAGACCCACCTAGGTGGTGCCTAGGAGCTAGGCGGTGGCCTCTCGCCCCGCCTAGGGCCTAGCCAATGACCTTGGCGGCTAGCCCGCATAAGTGGCCCTAGAAAGTGACTAGGCAGTTTTAGGTGGCACATAAATATGGTATTTATCTTCTAACATCTTAAATATAGCATATAAATGCACTTCTACATTATAAATATCAATATATGTTATATAGTCACACATTATTGTTGAAAACGTTGTCAGTGTGCAAATCAGTTCGGCCACCTAGGTGACGGCTAGCACCTCGTCTCGGCTGCCTAGGCGCTAAGCGGTCTCTTTCCGCCCTCGTAGGGCCTATCACCTCAGATAACCTTGACTTCAAGTTCGACACTTCGTCTATGGTTAATGCAAACCTACATTTTAGGAAGTGTCTGGTAAATTAAATAGGTATTGTTTGTATATTCACCAGATGCAATCTGTCCTGCAATATTTTATTGAGCTCAAACTCAAAAAAGTCTGAAATTTTGCTTTCACCTTGTTACAGCTCCAGATAAGCACAGTGGTTTTATTTATGCAAAGATTTATGGTGGCTTTGAAAAGATACAGTCCTCAGTAAGTTTCCTTGTACGAAGTTCCTATTTACGCAGTCACTATTCTGTAAGATCATGACTTATTTTGTTTTGTTAGATCTGTGATCTTGTCGCCATTGCCAGGCTCTTAAATGCTACTCTGGTTATTCCTGAAATACAAGCAACAACTCGTGCAAAAGGGATCAGGTCCCTGTCTCCTTCAACATTTTTACATTCTGTCTGCTGGCTTAATTATTACTTGTGCCCTATTTTCTTCTTAACCTCTAAATATAGCCTTTCCTCTTTCGTTATTTCGACCTTGCAGTTCAAAATTTAAAAGCTTTTCGTATCTTTATGATGAAGAGCACTTCATAGCTGCACTCTCCAATGATGTGGCTATCGTGCGGGGCTTGCCAAAGGATCTCAGAGAGGCTAGAAAAAAGATAAAATTTCCGACAGTATCACCTAAAAATTCTGCCACTCCTGAATATTACATCACAGAAGTCTTGCCGAGACTTGCCAAATCAAAAGTTATCGGGATAATCATTAATGGAGGTAATTGTCTCCAGGTATTCTCTAGGATCCATTAGCTCTAAGTTTTGTTTTGTTCTATGGTTCGCCTGTGAACTTAGAGAGCGTTCATGTACGCTTTCTGCAGTCAATTCTTCCTTCAAGCTTTGAGGAATTTCAGAGACTTAGGTGTAGGGTGGCTTACCATGCTCTAAAGTTCCGCCCAGACATTCGGGTTCTTGGGAGCCAAATAGTAGAAAGGTGATGCTTTCCATCTTCTCCACAGTTCCATATGGGGTGAATCAGCATACATATTTTCAATTTATCCAGTGGCCTGAGCCCAATATTTCTATGTTAGCATGTGATTTAACCTTCACGATATTGCTGTGTATCCTTCACCACTTTCTCAAAGCTTCATTGCCGCACTTGGATTCCTTGTTAAATTACTAGGATAAAGATGCTGCTTTAAGCATTTTGGAATATTCCCTTTTGGGGATGTTTTGAGTTAGTCATTCTGGATGGAGTGTTAATGTTAATTATGTCAAATAAAAAAATCGTTGTAACTTCAGCAGTTTCAGCATTTGAATCTGCAATCTTGGTACGCATTTGCTGTTCTCATAGCTCTAGCATGATTCTTATAGGTTACGCGCATCTGGCCGTTCTTATCTAGCATATCACCCAGGGTTGCTAAGGGATACTCTAGCTTTTCATGGTTGTGCTGAACTTTTCCAGGTTTGTGCAGTTAGGATGGTTACATTCTGGTGACAATGCTGAATGAATTACCTTCAAATATCTATCTACTGAATTCCTTTGACTGGTTGTTACTTTGATCTTTACTAGGACATTCATACAGAACTTATTCAATACAGAAGGAATCAGATGATTAGACGAGGAACTGTAAAAGAACCACTATTAGTTGATTCTGTCTCCAGGAAGTTAAGTGGTTTATGTCCACTCATGCCAGAAGAGGTGAGGTTGCTTGTAATGGTATTCTCAAGTTGAATAGCTCACTAAACAGAGATGAAACTGTTTATGTTATACACGTATTTGAGGAAATTCTTCTATGTTTAGTAGAAATACCTTAACAGTGCTTCAGACCTTTGTGTTTTGCTAGCAGTCTAGCACAACATATCATCCGTTCACGGTATAATTGATTATTTGCCCTGAAGTCGATGTGCAATTATTACATTAGAAATCTGAGGCTGGCAAATAATAAGCAGCAGATGAAGATGGTTACTTGTTGCTTTTTCTTTCCATGGGGTAATCTTTACCTTATGTGTACTTAATGTTTAACCCTTATGAAATTATAAAGATTATAATATTGAGCTTGAACTGTTAATTAATTATTAGGAGAGAAATTAGTCATTTATTTTAATCGAGGATGCATGCTCCTATTAACCATTGGAGGATGAGATGCTGCAAACTTTATCAGTATACATAGATGGTTCGATAGAAAAATGGTTTCCACACCCAGTCACATTTACATACATGCGCAGGAGTAAAAATGGAAACTGAAAGTAGTCAGCATTCAGAAAAAAACTTCTCAGACTTGACCAGTTCATCATTTAGAAAAAAACTTTAAGACTTGAGCGATCCTCTCTATTCATTGGGCATTCCTTGCATTGTATTTTTGGCCTTAACAATTTTTTGTACCAACTGGTATTCTTCGCCAGCTTGTCTCTTCCATGGAATTATGGTGATACAGTTTGGTTATAACCCTGTTTCACTTGGTGATGCATACTTAATAATTCACTTTTGGTTGTCAATGCTGCGGTGTAAACAATATGTAGGTTGGACTTCTATTCCAAGCATTAGGTTATCCGTCAAGTACAATCATATACCTGGCTGGTTCTGAGACTTTTGGTGGGCAAAGGATACTTATTCCTCTGAGAGCTATGTATACTAACCTAGTTGATCGTACTTCCCTATGTAGTCGGAGGGAGTTATCTGATTTAGTTGGTCCAGAGGCTCCTCTTGCCTCAGATATGCCACAACCTCCACCTCCCAAAAGCGAGAAAGAACTCATTGAAGAATGGAAGAGAGCAGGGCCTCGGCCAAGACCACTGCCTCCACCTCCTGCTAGGCCATTTTATGTCCATGAAAAGGAAGGTTGGTATGGATGGATTGGTGATAATGATATGGAGCCAGATCCTTTGCCAATTGAATTTAGGAGGCAAGCACATCGGTTGCTCTGGGATGCACTCGATTATTTTGTTTCTGTTGAAGCTGATGCATTCTTCCCTGGGTTTCACAATGATGGGAGTGGTTGGCCGGACTACTCAAGTTTGATCATGGGGCACCGATTATACCAAAGACCATCTGGTATAACCTATAGGCCTGACAGGTACAACACCATCTGGTATTATTAGTTTATTCCAGTTTACATACAGCTTGAAGGAGTTATTATTTCTCTAAAATTCTGCAACTACAATATGTTTTGAACAGATCAAATTTGTGAGAAAATACAGTAATTGACATTCATACTAGTAAAATAGTTCTCAGGATGCAGTCAGAACCATTAAACTTGGACCCTACGCAAAAGTCTACCTAAGCCGTCTATGTTATATATTCTGGGGAGAAGTTAAAGCCAACTCTTGACGACTGTTGCATTAGTGTATGTAGATTGTTTAGTATTGTGTATTTTCACATGATGGTAATTTCTCCCTTTTTTCTACAGAAAAGTTGTCGCTACGCTGTTTGAAAATGTTAGCGACCATCGGTATCACCCGCCACGGAATTGGACAATGGCTACACGTCAGCATCTAAATAATAGCGCAAGCATAGAAGGCATTACAACATTGGCCATGTTGTCAAAACCTGTATCTTTTCTTGCACATCCGCTACCCGAATGCTCTTGTAAAATGACAAAATCACACTCTGTTCAAGCCGTGAAAGATAGTCATGGCAGGATCCTATTTGGAGGTGAGGAAGAGTGTCCTGATTGGATGGTTCACAACCTGGCCGCGGTGTCCACCAAAAATACCGAGCCTCAAAATGAGGACTACGAGGGCGAGTTGCCAGAAGATGACTCTACCCAGGACATGCAACAGGAATCTGATAGAAGTGATATGAATAAATCCTCAGAGCAAGACGAAGAGATGGATCCAGATGATTGAAAAGATGTGGAGCATGAAACTATGGTGTACCTTTTATCCGCTATCAGCTCCAGATTACTCAAGCAAGAGCATCGTGCATTGCAGAGATCTACCAGCTTGAGAGATCTACCAGCTTGCTGGACATATCCGACTTATAGGATTGTCCACATCGGGTGCTTGCCTAGGATTGGCCACATTGGGTGCTTGCCTGGATCATTTTCGGTATACGTCGTGGATACAGAAACTAACACTTAGGTTTTTTTAATGCATTTCAATTTTTGTGGCATTTTTGCGGGTAAGAAATTGTTTCTGTAAAAATATCAGTTAACAGGGGAGAATGCATTATTTTTTTTGTGAGTGTGATACCTAGCCTTGCGAGGGAATTTTGTTGGCCTGATGGCCTCGGGCTTGTGCATTTGTAAAGGACAATTTTTTTCCCTTCACTAATTGCTGTGCTCGATGTGCATTTGAGTTTAGTAAGCTAACTGTGCATGAATCTGTCATTCATACAATCTACTTGATTGCTTGCGAAGAAAATGAAAAATTCTGGCTGCCATCAAAATTTGTGTCAGGGGAGGGGGGGTTAAGAGGTGGCAACGGCCACACGACGGCAGGAGAGTTACTCGCGGTGGCTATGGAATGTTGGATTGGGTTATTGGGGTTTGGAGAATTGGAGTTTGTCGTTGGTCGGTGTGGGCAGCTTTATAGATGACATTACCTTTGGATCTCCATCCAATGGAAAAAAAAAATCTACTGAATTTGGCCTAAAGATATCTGTAATTCTGCAGGGTAAATTTCATCATATCAAAATGCATCCACACACGAATCTCAGACTCAGTCGTGCATGAGAAAGGCCTACATAAAAATGAAGCGTGACAGACGGATACGAACCTGAATAGCATTTTCTTAGCCGACAAGCATTGATAGAAAGCGTAATGACTATAATAGACTGTACGCATGCACGTATCGGCCAATTTGTTTGAAAGCCAACTTTGTCAATTTTTCTTACAAAACTTTCAAATATGACAAGATGTGACATCGGGTGGCAAGATTAGTACATTAATCAAATGGGTCCCTACTTAGACCTGATCATTTGTCGGGTTTAGACGGGTTCAGGCCAGGTTTTCCGAAACCCAACAAAAAATCAGTTGGTCCAAGCCCGTCCCGACCCGGTGCACCGGATCACAAATCTGGACCTGAACCCGACCCGAAAATTCGAACCCACATGACTGATTTTATCTTTTCGGGTCCGAACCGACCCGACTCAACAGCCGGGGTCAAATCGAGGCCCGACCCAACCGGGTGCACTGGTCGGATAGGGTCGGGTTTTTTTGGGTTGGATCGGATCGGATATGTCGGGCTGGGCTACCCATGAGCAGATCTAGTCCCTACTCTATGTCGCCATGCAATGAGAAGCCTAGCATACCCCATGTAAAAGTTTTTTTAGTCTGCGGGTGCACCGTGCACACATGGAAAAGGATGAACATTGAGTAAATAACCTCACCTAATAAGACGCAAACGCATGTGTTCCTTCCATAGGTGTTCACAACCCATGCAACTGAGAGCTAAACGCTCTGAGTCACAAAACTGAATAATTAAACCACGAACCTCTAAATAAGAGGGGAATATTAATTAGTTGAAGGAACAAAGAGAACACACTTTGCGTAAGCACCTAAAAAATACTATGTTTCTCATCCTGTATCGCTCATTTATAATTTTACAGGGACATTCCCTTGTTATATTATACAATGAAGAATAACTAAAGTATAGCCATTATTTTCTCTCAATTCCCCGTTGTTGATTCTAAACTGAAACCAAACAAATCCACATGAAATCGAAAAAAAAACCCAAAAGGCACCTGGAGACTACAAGACGCTGCGAAAGCCACCCAAAACCCATCGCTTTTAATACAAAAAAAAAACTCGTTTAATCAATACTAAACCTAAATATTCGCCCGATCCAAAACCCAACTCGCATCCAAATAGCGCTATCCGATCGGATTTTAGATCTAGATCCGGATATTTTATCTGAACACAGGTTTGGATATCCGAAAATTTGGTAACCAGATAATATCCGAATACACACAACTCTCATTCTTCGGCATGTCACATGTACATTCGGTCTCCAGACTATCCACCGTTTGTCAGTTCGGCCCATTCTTAGGAGCCCGAGTAGGCAACTTGCTAGGGCCGTTTCTGAGTTTTTTTGGGACCCGGAGCGAAATTATAAACGGAGGCCACAGGCCAAATACATTGTTTCAATAGGTATATAAGTTGTTCCAGCAGGTAAGACTCATTGTTCCGGGAGGCTAGACTCATTGTTCCAGCAGGCAAGATATATTGTTCCGGAAGGCTAGACTCATTGTTCCAGCAGACCAAATAAATTGTTTCAATAGGTATACAAGTTGTTCCATCAGACCAAATGCATTGTTCCAATTGGGCTTAGCCTATTGTTCCAGCAGGCCAAATAACAAGTTGTTCCATCGTATTAGACGTATTGTTTCAATAGTACAAATTAATTGTTCCATTAGTATAGATAAATTGTTCCAGTAAAAATTTATATAGCAACATGGGTCTTGTTTTGTTTGAAAAAATGCGAGGAACACATTGGTGAAAACGGTTTGTGGATTGGAACTCCAAGTCAAAAAATATGACCGTTTAAAGAAAAACGAAAATGGAATCTTTGCTGACGTCGTGCTTACGTTAGCGCATGCAAACCTCCGTGCATGTGTATTGTAGCATGCATGTGCGCTGTAACATGCAAACTTGGAAAGAGTTGCTGCGCGTTTTAGTTGGGCCTTGGGTTGCAGCGTCCGACGGAAAGAGTTTTGTTCGGACGTCCGAACAGTAGTAGCTCCCATAAAAAGAAATCAAACAAAGCAATTTGAACTCTCTAGAACACCTTAAAAAGCTCCCATAGTTTAACTTACCGAAAATCATCAAATAAGATAACCTAAAGAAGCCATATGCATGCATAATCAAGAACACGGGTGAACTTACGGTAAGAACGACATAGATAGGATCAAATGAGTCCAATTCCGGCAACTTATTTGATAGGATCAAATTGTTCATCGGTCACAAAATCAGTGTCCATTTGTTATGCATATGTAGTTACAAACTGGCAAACTGCTCACGCGTATACATGGCAGCTGCCGGGCCTTGCGTCAGCCTGCAGCAGGACGAGCTGGCCTGCTGCTCAGTGGCAATCTAACTAACTAGGGCACTTACATATAGCACTGTGCTGGGAACTAGTAAGCAACAAATAAGGTAATTAGCCAGAAATTAACTCGGAACAAGAAACAATTAATCATGCATCCATGCATGCATGCATATATATGGCGCCTTTGATTAGATGGTGTGGTTCATGAGCCCGTAGACGAGCACCAGCCCCATGACGAGCGAGTGGTCGACGTCGGGCTCCACCGCGAGGGTGAGCACGTCGTCCCCCAGCGCCACCCCGCCCGCCGTCACCTTCCTCCTCGCCTCCGCCACGACGAGCCCGGTGGCGCCGTCGGCGATCCGGCACGCCCGCTTCCCGCCGGCGCAGCACCGCCGCCGCCCGCCGTCGTCGATCTTGTACAGCATGGCGCCGCCGCCGCCGGCATCGCTCTGGAGCTCGCACGTCGACGACGACGCGCGGCCCGGCTGGAAGAGGATGCTGCTGCGCCACGGCCGCGTCACCTTGAACCGTGCCCTTGGTTCTTGCTCCTGCCCAGTACTACTACACCTGTACGCCTCCCACTTGCCGAACGCGAGCTTCTGCATGCATGCAAGCATGCACAGATCAAGAACATGTTGATCTTTTGCTTAATTACGTAAAATGATTTGGGATTGCATGCATGATTGTAATATTTTCACACATACTTCTTTTGGACTTGTCGTTTTTTTGGGAAATTGCATATGTTGGATGTGGATCTTATGTATTGGCCATATATATATGCGTTAAACGCATACATAAGCAGAGGGCAGAAAATTTTCCCATTATATTGGAAAAAACGTAAAATGCTTCGTATTTTCGTTTTTTTTTGCTTGATTACGTAAAATATTCATTTTTTACAAACTATTTATTCAGCACGTACCTTTTTGAGGATTTTCAGGACGATCTTGCCGTCGAGGTCCATGAGGTCGACGTTGTTGCCGGAGCTGGAGCCGTAGTTGTCGACGCGGTAGACGATCCGGCCGTCGGAGTCGTACACGGTGCAGCCATGGCCGTTGAGCACCAGCGACTTCATCCACAGCGTGAACACCTTCCTCTGCCCGCTCATGCACCCCGCCGGCGGCGGCGGCGGCGGCGGCGGCGAAGAGTGCACCCTCGCCATTTCTGACCTAATTAATCAAGGTTTTATGGCTAGTTAGTTTCCTGATCTTGCTAGGGTTTCCCATGCCTGCTCGTGATATATATAGTACAGATCGATCGATCAAGGAGGAAGACAAGAAATTGCAATGCAAGTGTGACGTCGATGTTTAAATTATTTGGAATTATGGAGGAGGGACAAGTTCTGATGATGCTAATCGGCTGTTTAAATTATCGAAACACATTTATGTCATGCTTATCAAGTTGGAGTAGGAAATTAGGCAACAGTCATTAGTCACTGACCTTTCAGGTTCGTGTGCCCGCCTGCACTTTTATAAGCTAAACTAAAGTGACACGAGCATCGTCAACGGTCCCTCTATGCTATAAAATGCTAATTGATGTCTTCTATATTTATCCCTCTAAAATTCCTTCGCAATTCACACTATATTACAATATTATAGAGGGTTTTCAGCAATCTCTCTATATCTGCTAGAGGGCTTGCTGAAGATGCTCTAAAGCAATATTAATGTAACATAAAAACTAACAATATTGATGTAACATAAAGGCTAGTTTCTTTTTAAAAAAAACATAGATAAACTAACTAGCTAATACTCCCTCCGATCCTTTTGATTTATCGCCGTTGACTTTTAGATATGTCCTTTGATCATTTATCTTATTCAAAAAATCTATTTAAGTTTCATTTGTTTTGTCATGCTTTGTTTTATCATTAAATGTACTTTAAGCCTGACTTATATTTTTGCATATTTACACTAATTTTTTTAATAAGACGAATGATAAAAGAGCATGTGCAAAAGTCAATGGCGACAAATAAAAAAATGGAGGGAATACATGAGTTATGCAATGCATGCAATTTGCCCCTCAAGTTATGCAACATATCTCATACTACTCGACTATACACGTGGAGTAGGACAATGTATATTATTACTCCCTCCATTTTGTTATGTTTGTTCATAGCACATCATGCGCACTGATCAAGTAAGTAGTAGTTTGAAGAAAAAAACCATGTGCAAAGACCATCATAACCCTATTTAATAGCATGTTCCAACTACTTTTTTTTCTTGCTAACCATTTAATTGAGGGAAAATAGTGGAAATATCACAATAACTACACTCTTGATATTCACAATGTACAAACATTATGAAACGTATTTTTCCGAGGCAATAGACAAATATAGTGAAACGAGGAGTAATTCGAGACAAGAATTGTCCAAAATGTCCCGCATTTCATATGAGCATCCCGTGCGATGATGGTGGCCGACATCCTCTCCCTCTTTTGCGCAATGTGTATATCATGCGGTGGTGGCGGCCTGTGACTTCTTTGGTTCTCTTCTCTCTGTCCTTTCCGTTGTTTGTCTCCAGTGGTAGTGGACATCTTAACGTTTTTTGTACTATATTCTTTCCCTTATTAAATGAAAAGGCTTATCGCCTATTCTTAGAGCATCCCCAGCAGGGGAGCTAAAGCCCCCTGCATCAGCGCCCTGCCTTGCCTGATGCTGCCAGGTCCAGCACCCTGCAGTCTTGCCGATTCAAAATTTTTTCCCCGCGCCCTGCCTTGCCTGATGCCGGCTGCATGATAGGGTCCCTCCTGGGGATGCTCTTAAAATAAAATAACAATACCTTAGATCAAATATTTATAAGAACAACGTAATGCTACATATATACACACACGTACTGACATACATATATGTTTATGTTTATATAAAAAAAGAGTTCGTGCATAAGCGCATGCATGATATGTGCCGTAAGTATATACGACTCCTTTTTAAAGCATGCATGTGTGTATAAGCGCGCGATATGTACGTGTGTATATATGACTCCCTTATTTTCTTTGAGCATGTGTGCATATAAGCTCGAGGTACATGTTCTATAAATACAGGCACAAATATATGCACGAGCGGGCGGCGGTTTGTTTTAATTCCATCCGTGCAAAAAATCGCAGAATTATTTCCGTCAGTACGTAGCACGGACAAAACAGTGTTCGTGTTCCGTCAGTTCCACGATCGAGTAGCTTAATGCAAGTAGCGATCACTGAAACCAACATGCCAACCATTTCAGCGTAAATTAAATTAAATCACATGTGCCCTTGCTAAAGATGGCTCTGCTCATGCATGTCACTAGCTATATATAACTCTTGTTTCTCTGCCTAGCTTGAACTAATTAAAGCATGCATGGACTATATATTAATTGGTATATATTGGACTGTGACAGACTGACAGGTAGCTAGCTACGTCCATCGTAATTAACAAACTAGCTGAACGACCCTTCAGAGAGCCGTACTTAAGAAGCCAAAAAGTGCGTCGAGATGTTTAAAACAAGTCGAGATGTTTATCTAAAGAGGACGTGAAAGTAACGTGCTAATTTTATCTAAAGAAGAATACGCTATTGCCCCATGAATTTGCGGTGAATATTAGATAACTCTTGGATTTGAAAATTAGCTCTTTAAATTTGAAAAAAACTATTTATCTCTTAAACTTGCATCTGTTTGAACCGTTGCCCAAAGTCCGTTAGTTTTACCGTTAAATGCTAAATGGCACGGTGTCTAGATTCCTTAATGTTAAATGTCGCTAGTCACTTGTGCAATTAACACTGAGTTAGTCTTTATTTCATCTTCTCTCTCCATAGTAGAGAGGCTTGGTTGCCATCGGATCCCCTACCTCCCTCTCTCCTTGGCCTTCGGAGTCCCCTTTACCTCCTCTCCTCCCCTTCTAAGTCGTAGGCCATAACCGGCAGCGGTGGCAGCAAAAAATGACCCCATCTGACGCAATTATTCTTTCGTGCACCGGTCACCTTCGAATCAACCATCCAACCCTTCTTCCATGCTCCACGACCTAGCAACTTTAGGCACAACAACTAGATAAACATTAATTCCTTAATGTTAGGCTTGGTGAGCTCTCGCACCGTGCACGACGTGACCTCCACCATTGGATTGTATGGAGTATGGAGTATGGAGCAGATCTCGTCAGCCTTGTTATGCAAAAGTCTTCTGAATGGCCACATCCCCACATGTTGTGATTGTTGCCCACCTGCCCCTCCCCCTTCCGCCTACTTCCTTCCGAATACAATGATAGTTACCTGCTGCGGGTCACTGTTAATGCCAGTGACCCCGCTCCTCTCTATGGAGCTCTAAGAGATGACGAGGAAGCACAAGCCTTCCACCTACAACGATAGTTACCTACATGCCAATGACCCCCGCTCCTCTCTATACAGCTCTAGGAGACGACGAGGAAGCACAAGCGCATGCACATCTAAGGAGAGAAGATATATTATGTGGGGGAAAGAAGAAGAAATAGAGATTGGGACATTGAGAGAGATAATAAAGGGAGTGATATGTGAAGACCGAGGTTGTAAGCCACATCGATATCTAACATATCTAATGGCCATGGCAACGTTTAATTGGCACATGGTAGCCACTAATTAAGTGGATAACGGAATTGCGCAAGCTCTACTTAACTGATTTGGGGCTATAGTGCAAATGAATGTAAGTTTGAGATGCCGAAAACATATTTTTCAAGTTAAAAATTAAGGGACTAAGTGTGACCTTAGGAATAATAATGTTAATTTTTTATCTATAAATATCTAGTCAGCATTAGCAGGCAAGCTGCCGATAGTGTTCATCACTTCATCGATCGTCACCATTAGCAAAAGTGCACACACAAAACTCCAAGCACGAACTCATTATTTTTTTTCCAGTCGATGCTGATGCATGCACTAATCTATGGTGGTAGATGGTAATGTTCTGGGGTCGGTCGAGGTCATCTGATGTTAGCGTTTCTCCGGAGTTTCAGATAAGTACAGACCACAAACTACACATGCATCATGCAGGGGGGCAATGTGCAACTCAACGCCTGTTCCGTGCATAATTAATTTTGGAGACGTCCATTCTCCCAATTAATGAAACGTAGCAGGATCGAGCAGGAGCATGCACTAAGTATTGCCGGTTATTTAAGCACCTGTATATTCAACAATGCAAGAAAGTTTATACAAACGCTTAGCCGTGCAATTATTTCTTTCTTTGCGTGCGCCTCCTTAAGCACCTGCATCATCCTGCATAAAAAAACACCGGGGAAACATTGTTCCGTTAGTTCAAATGGGATAGATATGTTATCGTGTGTGTTGTCGTGAAATATTAAGGTGTGTGTAGTCATATTAGTGTCGTGTGCATGATGAGCATTATATGTTATGGTGTTTGTGTGTGCATGTCTTGATCTTGTCGTGATTGTGTTGTGGAGTATGTCATGGTGTTAAATATGATTTCCAGGATCTTTAATTATTTCAGATTTGTTGTTTCTCATGCAACTGTTTTTTATTACTATCTCTAAGTCGAATCTTGGTCCATTAATTTTAGTAAGACTTATGCTCGTAGGTGGGCATGTGGCAGCTGGAAGAATCCCGACATGACTGAGAGATATCTTAGGCAACTTGGCAATAGACGGTTCCTTATTATTTTACCAAATTCAAAAAACCTACTTACAAACTTAACAAATTCCCTAGAATACCTTGTGTTTTCTCATCCTCTCTTCGCTGTGCATTGTTTCAAATCCACTCATTCACATAGAAAAACAGAGTGAGAGGAGGGAAGAAAGAGAGAGAGAGGCGGGAGGACGGGCCAAGTGTGTGACGGTAGCCAAAAGCCAAAGGCCAAAGGGCGGCGCCTCAACGTATATATGGAGGCCAGGCGAGGAAGGAAAAAACGGGGGGGAAATAGAATTGAGGTCAAGTTGGTGCCTCGGCATGGCGCGGCGGTGGCTAGACGGCGACGCCTCGCCCGCGCTGACGGCGAGGCAGGCCGCCACCTCGTTGCTAGGACTAAGAGGCCTGACGAGCTAGGGCGGCGCGCCGGTGATCCACCATGGAACGGCGGCACAACAAGCACAAGCTTATCGTTTTCTTATTCCCTTTGTTAACTTAGGGGCCGCCTTATTATATCGTCCTCTAATACTTGATCTGTAGAAAAGAATTATACTTTTCTTTTACCTAAGGATCATTGAATCAAGATAGCGAGAGATATGCCTGCACACGCATGCATGAGCTGCTCTTTGTCGACCCTCTTCTTGTTAAACAAGTGATAAATGAACCATGGCTGCAGCCAGCTACGATTCAATGTTCTTGACCCTGTTACTTAGGCACGGGCAGTAGCCGAGGGTAGAAATTGACGGGATACTAGCCCTCGTCAAAATTGAGCTGCTGCAGCGGTTTCGTCGGTGAGTTAATTCGTAGGTCGCTTGATCAGCTCAGCTGTACTCGTTCGTGCTTAGCTCAGCTGACGGAGCAATTGGGCAGATCATAAAGCGGCTTAAGCTAATCTATTCAATTATGGCGATCATCTGATCAACCAAAGACATGTGCACTGACATTGTATTGTATATTTATTGCTTACGATCACAAGATCGATGGACTAGCTAGCTGAATGTCCGAATCCAATTTTGACAGTCATATTGCATTTTGTATATATATCCATTGCTTACTGTCGATGGATTACGACATGGACTATGGATGTTTGCATTCAATCTTGATAGGCATTGCAATTTTTTTTGTGTTCATCTAATTAATGGATAGGAACTAGCGTGGTTTGATCCGTGGACTGCAGGTGGCTGACTAAAAAGCATTCCATCTATTATTGTCAAGGTTCATGGCGACTGTTCATGTGCCAACAATCATGCCAGAAGTTAAAGAAATGAATTAAAATTCAAAGTGTTCAAATGTTAATCAGATAATTTAGAGAAAACACTTAATTAAGAAAAAACCTCCGATTTCCGTGTGGATTGAACCTATACTTGCAAAATTCATGCCAAATCTATTAGCAGAGAGTTGATTAATTTCAAGAAGCACTTACTGTCAACGATCAAAAAAATTCCACAGCTTTCCAAGTGGTTGTCGAAATTATGAGTGAAACCATAGCAAATCTCAGTTGTCATCGAAAGATGTGAGAGTTGATTTCAAGAAACACGTCCTCTCAATGGTCAGAAATTTTTACATGGTTTTCCAACAAGTTGTTGAAATTATGAGCGAAATCATAGCATATCTCCGTTGTCATCGAAAGATGTGCACTTGGCTACTAGTGTGTGCCTTGACAGTTTGCCACGTGATGGTTGAAAGTATGTGCGAATTGCAAGGCATAGCACACCTTCGTTGCCATCAAGGGATGCGCATTTGGCGACTAGTAAAATACTCCCTCCGTCCACAAATGATCTACGTCAAAGGAAAATCACAAACACCAAGAAAAGCAATTAACGGAACAACTACCCATTTAATCTTAGGAATATTGCTGCGAAAGTAGTGCCATCGTTTACTTCTTCTAGCCACTCACCCCAAAAATTGTTCTCCCACCAATCCAAGAACTGCATGCTTGTAGCAGGCCCACAACAGCCATAACTCTCACCTCGAAATGTAATTAACTACAACCTCATACAATTAAAACCAGGCTAATACATAGATCTTTTCTGAAAAAACCAAAAAAGCTTATATGTAGATCATTTGTGGACGGAGGGAGTATATCTAATGTTAACCCCGAAATCTGGTCCGACTAGTTAGTGACCTTAACGGTATATCCGATGTTAAATCTTAAAACCTAGTCTCTGCCTCAAATTTTATTATTTACCCATCTAAGCTTTACTATCAGAATCCCAATGACTTAACGGTTTACCACGTGATGGTTTTTTTAAAAATGGGCAGGAGAACTACCGTCCTATTTCATTAAGCAGGAGAAAATAAATGAAAAAGCCCATGTAAGCATGGGGTACAATCACAACACAAGGCTGCAACTCCGACCGAAGCCAGCCACCACACCAGCCATCGCCGGGACAGAACACATACAGAGGAGAAATGCGGCGCAACCGATGCCACCAAGACCAAGGCCTAACAAGAGAGAGTTAGAGAGGGGGGACGGAGGTAGGTAGGAAGGAAAAACACCGGCCACACAGGACACCACCCAGCCAACAACTAAAAGCTAACAAAGACAGACTAGCCAGCGACCACCCTTAGTGCCAGAGCAGATCACGACGCCTCCAACAAGGTCAACGGCGAAGAAAGCCACCGCCGCCTTTGACCGCACAACAGGGCTTTCGCCCAACAGGGGAGCAACACAGCAGTGCCTCCAGAGTGGAACGACACTGGGAGTGCCATCACCGCCGGCCCAGCAAGGACTGGGCAAGGCTTTTGCCCGAAACACTCAACCCTGACACCTCACTAGGGTAGCCACGGACGCGCCTGCACGAAGATCGAGCCGAAGAGCGCAGGCGCTAGAGAAACACTCGCCGAAGGCCATCCAGTCCCCGAAGCTGGATAAGGAAGACGCCGCCATTGCCATCATACACCTTACAGGGAGGGAGAGGGTAGGATGGCGGCGAGTAGGACCTAGCTAGGTGGAGGGAACGCCGAGCCCCAAGGTCGGACGAGGAAGGCGCCACCATCGCCATCGAGCACCATGAAGAGAAAGGAGGGCCCATCGACGTTGAACGGGATCTTGCCTAGGGCAGGGGCCCGATGGAAATGCAATGTCGAAGCCCACCGGATGCCGCACCAAGCTGAAGGGAGGGGAGCCTCGGCCACCACCGCCGAGGTGAGGGAAGAGTGCGTCCGAGCACCGCCAGTCGCAAGCGCCGCCAGCCTCGTGCTCGACCACGCCGAAATCAAGAGGGAGAGAGCCGCGGAGGGAGGAGGGGGGAGGGGGGCGAGACAGGGAGAGCCCAAGTGCCGCGGATCTGGATCTGGAGAGGTCGCCGGCGAAGGCGGCCTAAAGTGGCGGCGACCTGACCGGTTCGATTGCCACTTGAGGCAAATCGAGGTGGCCACACCGCGCCACCACGCGGGGAGGAGCGGGAGCGGCCGAGGCGGAGGCCTCGTTGGGCCACCACGAGGGGGAGATGGATGCGGCATGCCTGCTGCCGCTCGTGAAGGGGAAGACGCTGCGCTGCCCTAGACACCACTACCGTGCTGAAGGAGGAGCGGGGGCAGCCCTGCAGCGTTGTGCCGAGTAGGAGTTGGGCAGCACAGCGCTGTGTCGACCTTGGGCCACGGCTTGAAGCAGAGGAGCTACGCCACCAAGCTTGAAGGCAAGACTGGCCGCCTGTTGTGGAAGAGCCGGACCGCCACTGCCGTGACGAGGGATGGACTGCGCCACCGCCGAAAGAGGGTCGGAGGTAGCCGCGCCGCCAGATCTGGCGGAGGAAGAGCTAGAGACGGCTGGATCAAGAAGAAAGAAGCTGGGGGTCGTGCTACCACTTGAGGGAGGTGTGAAGGGGAATAAGAAAAAAGGGGAGGGGATGCACCGCCTTCTTCTCCACCCCAGCGGAGTCGACGCCACCGGCGGCGAGACTGGCCGGCCATGCCGCCGCCAAGGGGGCTAGGGTTTGGGTGGGAGGCGCTCTCCTGGTCGCGCTCTCGTCGCGCATAGGAAATGAATTCCTTGGCACGTGATGGTTGAAAGCATGTGCGAATTACAAAGCCATAGCACATTTTCATTACCGTCAAGAGATGCACATTTGGCAACTAGTGAGTGACGTTTAAGAGCATATCCAATTTAACTTCAAAATCTGACCCTAGCCTGGTGCACCTGACGACTAGCTAGTTAGTGACCTTACTATCATATTCGATGTTAATCTTAAAACCTGGTCTCTGCCTCAAATTTCATTATTACTTGTCTAGTTTTACTATTCAGAATCCCAAAAAATTAGAAGCAGCTGGGTCTAGCATTACACGTGTTTAAACAGGATTATGCAGCAAAGAACCAGGCACAGTGAAACCTGAGTCCTGAAGTCTGATACGGTAATCTCGCAGCTTGCAGCGCGAGGCATGGGCTGAAATGTACAAGTGGGCCGCACGTCACAGAAGGCAACCCAACCGGAACAGCCCAATACTTCTTCAGTTATTCTTGGTCATGTCCAGAGAGTCTAGCTTGGCACGGCGGCGTGGGCCACCTGCGCCTCCTCGGCCCACTGGGCCTTGCCACAGAGCCGCGCCATCCTATGGAGCAGCGCCGCGATCAGCTCGCCGTCGCCGTCGTTCCGCGCCACCACCTCCTGTAGCTCCGTCGCGCGCCGCCTCGCCGCGCCGCTCTTCTCCCCGTGCATCACCTCCCGCACCGCCCGCGCCACGTCCTCGCCGGCGAACTCCCCGAACCGCCCCTGCCGCACGCGCACGGCGGCGCCCAGCTCCGCCGCGAGGTTGGCGTTCAGCGGCTGATCGATGTGCAGCGGCAGCGCCACCATCGGCACCGCCGCCGCCATCGCCTCAACCACTGAGCTCCACCCGCAGTGCGTCACGAACGCGCCGCAGGAAGGGTGCGCCAAGACGCGCCGCTGCGGCGCCCACCCCTCCACCACCAGCCCGCGGTCGGCCGGCGGGAACCCCCTCGGCAGGGCGCTCGTCGGCGCCGGCGCGGCGCCACCGTGGTCCTCTCCGACGCTTTGCGGGGACCGAACGACCCACACGAAGCATGCGCCGCTGAGCTCAAGCCCGCGCGCCATCTGCTCGATCTGGTGCTCCGACATGAAATACTCGCTGCCGAAGGAGACGAGCACCACGGAGCCCGGCTCCTTCCCGTCGAGCCACCGGAGGACGCGGCCGGCCTCCGGTTCGCCGCCGGCGTCGGCTGAGTCGACGAGCAACGGACCGCAGGGGATGATCTCCTTGCCAGTGAGCCTCGACAGGTAGTCCATGTACTTGCGCTCGATGTCGGCGCACGTCTTGACGGCGACGAACTCCGACGAGCGCTCCAGGCTCAGCGGGAAGCGGTTGCTCTCCGGCACCAGATCGCCGCCGTTGTCGTCGCGGCCGTACAACAGCGCGGTGTACTTGGCGTCCTCGTCGCCGCCGCCGAGGCTGACGGCCGCGAAGGGGAAGGCGTCGCCGCCGGCCTTGAGGCCGTGGAGGAAGAAAGCGGAGGTGGCGGCGCTGCAGGTGTTGAAGTGTACGGCGGCGACGCCGCGCGAGGCGGCCTCGAGCGGCGCCCACGGCTGGATGAAGTCGTAGAGGAGGACGTCGGGGCGGAGCTCGTCGAGGATGGCGCCGAACGCCGGCGCGGCGAGGTCGCAGGCGCGCTTGAGGACAGGCATGAGGCGGGGCGGGAGGTTCTTGGTGGTATGGAGCGCGGGGGGCAGGCCGGGGAGCTCGGGGAGGTTGAGCTCGACGAGCCTGACGCCGCCGCCGCCGTCGTCCTCGACGCGGCGCGCGACGGCGCTGAGATTGACGGGCGTGGAGACGAGGTGGACGACGACGTCGAGGCCGAGGCAGCGGCGCTGAGACGTGAGGCGCTTGGCCAGCTCGAGGTAGGGGGTGATGTGGCCGTGAGCGAGCCACGGGAACATGAGCACGCTCAGGCGAGAGCGCTCCGCCTGCGCCATGGCGATCGGCGGCGAGCTTGTGCTGCTGCTGCTGCACGGCGGCGCAGGTGCAGCTTGCATTTGTACGGGAGGCGGCATGCAGGTTGGTGGTGACGCGGCGGCCGGGGAGAGCGGCGCGTGTGAGACTCTTCCATTATCTTCGAGAGCCGCGTGTGTCTGAGCTCTGGATGCAAAGCCACACACGCGACCAAAGTCGTACGTTGCGCCGCTGCGTGGAACAATGGTTCCATCATAGATGGCATGAGCACGACAAACCGCCATTTTTTTAAGGTCTCGTGCTCGGACTCTCGGTGCAGGGAGTGGTTCGTGCTGACCCAAACACCGCTCAAAACACTGACACGAAGCATGACGCGACACGAACGCAAATGGGCCTCGCCGATATGGTCCTAACGGTGGGCTAGACTGTGCCTATTTATCAGATACTACACCAGACCGTTCGATACAGCTCGGTTGCTCATGTCATGTTTGGGCCGACAGGGCCCGAAATAGCCCAAACCAATGTCTGTTTGGTTTGTGACTAAAAAAGTCACGCCTAAAGTTAGCAGGTTTTGACAGGTATGGCATGACTAACGTGGCTAATGTTGGCAGGCGTTTGGTTGGCAGCCACACCTAACATTAGGCTAGGAAAAATTTGTGTGTCTGCGTTTGGTTGCATAGAGGAAAAATTGACAAAGTTGGTTTAACCATTTCATCGAGCACGTTTCGGGCATCAATCCGGTCGCAAGCTTCTTCCCGGCGAGCTCCGCCTAGCCGCGAGCTTCTTCCTCGGCGAGCTTCTCCCAGCCGCGCGCGCCGCCTCCATCTCACGCACGCCGTCGTCGCCCTGGCAGTGCCGTGCCGCCGCCATCCTACGCGTGCCGCCATCACCATGGTCGTGTCGCCGTTCCGCACGCGTCGCCTCCGTCCAGCACACGCCGCCGTCGCCATGGCACGTGGGAGCTCGCGCCGCCTTCTCCGCTCCTTCCGCATCGCGCCTTGCTGCCTCCATCGCTCGCCGCCGTCCGCGCCGCCATCTGCGTCGTCTCCTGCGCCGCCTTCACCTGTCGCGTGGAAGTGCGGCGCTCGATTTGGGCACCGAAGTTGTGGCGGATTTCGCTATGGCAATATTGTGCACAAGCTGCCTCACTTCCGTGGCCTGCCCCAAGTTCGTCGGCAACCAAACGCATGCCTAAGGGGGTGTGGCTCGGCTAACCATAGGCGTGGCGAACTACGGCTAGCAACCAAACAGCCCCCAAGTCCACTACTACGCCGTCCTGCACAACCATCCCATTATTTCAGCATGTCCTGGTCTCTCCCATCTTAATTCCCCGGTACCCAATTTCCCATTCTGAATCCCTAGCAAGCGATGGTAGTGCCGGCCAGGGTTTACAAAACCGCGGAGAAGCTCCAAACCGTCTACTGCGCAGAGCCGGTTAACCACGGTTAGCCACGGTTTTCAAACGGTTTTTACCCTAAATGCAAAATTAGGGTTAGCCGGTTTTGCTCACGGTTAGCCGCGGTTTTTGGCGGTTAACCGGCGGTTTTTTGCGGTTAGCCGCGGTTTCTGAGGAAAAATGTCAAAATCGATGAAAATTGATAAAATTCTTTAAAATATACATTAGAAATTTGATTTTTAAAATTTTTTAAGCCAAAATGCTTAGAATGAATTATAGTATTTTTAGAAATTTCATGCATATTTTACATTCAAAATTTATTTAAACAAATTTTGCCCAAACCTCTAAACCCTAAACCGTCGGTTTACCTAACCGAGCCCCGCGAAGGCGCGGTTAGCCGCGGTTAACCGGCGGTTTTGTGAACCGTTGAGCCGATGACAGTGCGACAACCTCCTTCCTAGGGACGGCGTGGCGGCCTCCCCGTCGACGGCGCCACATCCTTCTCCCCGAAAAGGGCGCGGATGGTGCTTACAGATCCGTCAATGCTAACCTTTTCTCTTGATACATCCCTTTTCCTTCACCTCCTTTTTCTCGATCCAATCCCCTCACCTCGTCTCCTTTTGAAGTAGCTTCTCTCTTCGACATCTCTGGTGTAGACCTGATCACGGTAACCCCACCCCAGAAACCCGGCCTGAACCCGCCCCCACCCGGGGCAACCGGTGCATCGAGCTGGGCTCGGGCTTGATTTTTGAGCCGATGCACCAGGTCGGTCCGGGCCTGGGCTTTTCCAGGGCTGGTCCGACTTGACGTTTGATCAGGTCTACTATGGTGTCTCTGTTGCGAGCAGATTCAACGAGTTACCAGACATGAGAATTACAACCGAACAGGGGCTAACAAGTCGAAGTTGGAGATTCTCCTTTTCCTGCAAGAGATCCGGCAAGAAAAGTGTTGCTAAATTTCTCCCTTCGTCCATTTCATATGCGACTGCAAGTCGAACCGAAACAAAATACTTTTCCTTGCCCTTGAGAATTTTTTCCGTTGAACATAGATCCAATTTTCCCCTTTTTTTTGATTCCTTAGAACCTTTCTTTTATCTTTCTGGTGGTATCAAACTACTACCTAATAACAGGGGAGACAGGGGATAATGTTTACATAGTGCCATCATCGGAGGATCATTTCACCGAGGGGATGCTCGCCCTGGACCTCTTTTTATTCGGATCTAGTCATTCCTTGCTCGGTTGCCCACCCTACTGCAAGCGGTGCGGCAGAACTTGACTGAACTCTCTCCGGAAGATCAAGATCTCCATCTTCGTTGACATCACCACCATGGCTCGAAGCGAAAGAACGAATCACTCTGTGGTTTCTGCCGCGCCGCGAATCGAAGCCACGGTGTGGTCGCCCTCCAACTCTCCAAATGTGGCATCCTGCTCCAACTTTATTCATCGTTAATCCCATTTTGAAGTGAATGATGGGAAGAAGGGTGCCCTCTATTTTACCTTTTAAATGGAGGACCCGATGGTATCTGAGGGACACTTCTATAGTAGTTTCATCAGACTCTTCGTATTATTGTAGTAGATATAGAGGGGCTATTAAGGCCTTTTATAATCTTGTAATATAGCATAAATTGCGAGGCAATTTCAAATAGATGGACATAGGAGACATGAATAGTGTTTCAAAAGTGAGATATAAGGGCCGTGGAAGCAGTTCCTCTGACTTCAACTGCACCGTAACATGGTCGCTGACATGTGGGTCCCACACCTCTTTGGGTCCACATGTCAGTGACCACGTCACCCGTGCAGTGAAGTCAGAGGATCTCGTTCCAAGGGCCGTCGGTGATGCTCCGGCGTACAAGGAAGCAGGAAATGGTAAGCTTGCGGTTCAGGTCGTCGCTCGCCTCGGTAAAGCTGGCCTTCGCCGTCACCCTCGCCGTCTCCTGCGTCTCCTCCGCCGTCTCCCCTGCCCCGCCTCCGTCGCCCAAGAACGTCGCCGCCGACCTCCTCTCCGTCCTCGCCGGCCCGCTCGCGGCGGCGCGCGTGCCCGCCGGGGAGGCGTCGCGGCTGCGCTCCTGTCTCCGGTTCCTCTCCCCGGTCCACGCCGTCGCCTCCAAGGCCTCTTCTTGGAGGGGCCCCCGGAAGGTTCTTCTGGAAGGCTGCGACGAGGCTGGGCTGGATGAGATGGTGGCGTGGCCGCCGTCGCCGGTCATGGAGCTGGCGCGCCTCGCCGTCGACTCCGGAGGCGACCCCGGGGCCATCCACCGTGCGCTCGACCCCACCATGCTGCCTGTGGGTGTTCATTTATCTCTCCTTTTTGGGATTGCCTCTTAACTTTGCAGGGTCTTGAAAGTGCATGGATGATGCAATCTGAGACATTGAGGAGGAACTAAGTTTTAGTCGATAGAAGAGAAATTTGGCTCTGCAGCTGAGAATCAGTTTGGTTTGTGATCAGAATTGGCCATTGGGGCAGCACACTGTTCTGAATTGAGCTGTATCTTAGGCTTCTAGTTTGGAATAGGCACCATCGTTGTATCATTGAATTAACCCTTGCTTTGGCTCTAACACACTGAAGTTCAGAATAGTTTTTTAGTTCAAATTATGTTATGTTTGCGTGTGGTTCATTGTAGCGAGAATAACTTCAGGAAGAAAATGTTATAACAACGCCGATTCCTTATTCCTGAGTTCAACTGTTAATGCCTATAATTGATTATTTGCCCTGAAGTTGATATGCACTTGACAATATGCCCAAAGTTGATATGCTCTTAATAATTTGCCCTGCTGCTTGTCTATGACTTGTGGACCAGTAGGTCAAATAATCAAACAGCAGAGCAAATGATCAAAGACACATCAACTTCAGGGCAAATAATCAATTATACCCCTTGTTTTTTATTTCCCTAAAAAATCTACCACGATGATATGATTTCTTCTTAGGTGCCTGATGTCGAGGGGTCACAGGAGAAGAAATGTCATCTGACAAGAACACCATATGGAAGGCGCTTTGCTAACAAGGTCCAGATTTCGCACAAGCTGTAGTTCAAAACTTGAGATCCTTATAGGTTTGGCATTGTTCACATGTTTGTGCTATCAACAGGACATCAATTTCTACTTTGCATTCTTGTTTGAATTGATTGTGGCACGAGGACCATCTGTTGGATTGAAGGTATCACTGAGTCGGTACGATTTGTTCCATGGGCATCTTTTCCTTGCATCTGGGACAGGAAGGCTTGGAATTTTGTAAGTGATATGTATTATTGTGTAGAAATTACCTCAAACTTTCTAATTCTTAGAGTTGACTGTTGAGGCTTCTTTTGAATGATTATTACAGAATTTACATGATTTAGATCTATCTGCCAGAGGCACTTACTGTAATGACTACTACATTAACTG
This sequence comes from Raddia distichophylla, assembly GCA_005191435.1. Taxonomy (NCBI): domain Eukaryota; kingdom Viridiplantae; phylum Streptophyta; class Magnoliopsida; order Poales; family Poaceae; genus Raddia; species Raddia distichophylla. Next base: position 797,000 of record SPJY01035639.1, read on the forward strand.
GTGTAGTCATAGCGATTTCTTCTTGATACAGGTTTCATGCTAAAGAATATCCATCATTTGATAAGGAATTATTTCCTTATAATCTGGGATATTGCCAGTCAGGTATGATTCTAGTCAGATGCAATGAAATCTTGATCTGACTTTACTTCCCTCTGTGTGTATTTTATTAAATTGTTTTGTTTGCTTCATTTAACAGAATCTAATGTAGTATATGATGATTCTATAAATTTACGCAATATCCTTTGGTTAGCACCTTTGCCATCGAACAAGACAAAAGGTTGGTCAGCACCAGGTATGCTAATTCATGTTCCTGCGTTGTGCTCGAAATCTGGATGTAGGTAGTTAATCTATTCTGAGTTCTAGTTGCTACAGATGAACTAACATTTCATGCTTCAATTGTGCAATGAAACAGGAGTTTTAGTTGTCTTGGATGCACACCCTGATGGAATAATCTATCAGGATATGATACGCGATTATAGTCAAATTGTACGAACAATATACGAAGGTGATTTTATCCATTATCGATTTACCTGCCACCAACAGTATATGTGGTATTACTAAAAGGAGATAGATAACCTTTTGATTTATTAACACTTATGCAGATGATTTCGGAGAGATTGCTGTTGATGTCAATTATCTGAATGTTGCCAACGCAGCTCCTGTGGATAGAATTTTTATCTGCTGACATCCATCATATGATTAGTTATCTTCCCATGTTATGATAATATGATTGTTTTTTATACGTTCTGATTTCTTCTCTTTTTGAGGGAAAGCCAAAAGGTTATGATTGTTTGAGCAGTTCAAAAGCAATGAAAATAGAGCTCAAAGGGAGCCACTCTGTGGAATGTAGCTGTTGACAAGCAAAGCAAACTTTTCTGGGAAGCAAACATCAATGCATCATTCTTCAGATATAAAACTCAATACAGTAGTTTTCTTCCCATGGTCTTATTTCTTTTTTTCAGAGAGAAAACTCAATACGGTAGTTTTCTTCCATGGTCTTATTTCTTTTCTGGAAAGGCAAGATAAGCTTTATAGGATTAGTTTTCTTGCCATGATCTTGTTTCTTTTCTTGATAGGCAAACAAACACCATTTTTATCTTTCTGACGTCGTTTTGTTTAGCAGAGGATGCCTGGTGAATTAGTTTATTGCTGCAAGTTGATATTGATCGCATCATATTTATATACGACACGGTTATTTGCCTGAAGATCTGTTAGATATTTTGATCCACGCTTCTGACTAGAGTTACGAGTATTTACTATGGTAATATACATGTACACAGTACACTGCCACATCACGGCTAAAATTTAGCATCCTATGTAATTGGAGAATAGGTCAGAATAGATTTAAAAAAGGATGGTATCCAAAAATGAAGAATAGTTGATCCAAAAGAAAAACATGTTAGCGCCAAAGAAAACTAGCAGAAACCGTGAAGCAAGGAAAACCAGAAGTGTCCGAGAAGCAGAGATTTTGATCATTAGGTCTTTGCTCGTTTGTATAGATCAAATGTTACATCTTTTGACTTTTGCACCACAAGACTACAGTGTACGCTGCAAAGTGCAAGTTCTTCCGGACACTAGCATGAACTTCCTCGCACAACAAATGATATACCCAGAGCATAACAGATCACCATTAATAACCATTGAGAGATCTATAAAATAACCGCATTAAAGTGGATACAAACTCAATTCAGCACCACAACCATATAAAATCATTATACGAGCAAGACAGCATTGATACAGCCATCATTCTCTGGGTTGTTTGTAACCTGCGCATATTTACCTGCACCACGCGAAAAACTGGTTTATGGAACAGAACTTGAGAGAAAAGTGGGAAAGAACTGATTTTTGGAACAGAACTTGAGGGAGAAGGGGAGAAGGAACAAAACGTTCAGTATGCATCTTACCCCAAACAACTTTTCCAGCAGGTGTAACGAGACCTAGTTCACTAACATTCACCTGAGTGGAGCATTGTAGGAAAAATATAGGTTAGTGCAACAAATATTGACAGGCAAGTGATATAGAACTACAGTATCAGCTATATCAACATATAAGAGAGTTGCCTGTAATGCTGAAGCAAAAAACAGGTAAATATGCTTTGCATACCTCAATGATAGTTCCCTTTGTCATAACACCAAGAGAAGTGTACATTTGACCATTTGGATTTTTCTTCACAGAAATTAAGTCGAGGTTAAAAGTACATTTCAGTTCAGGGTGGGTCACATGAGCTTTTGTGAAACGCAATCCAGTTGGCCTAATGAACCTTTCATACTTTGGTGGCTTTCTTGTAAATCCAGGCCCAACAAAGGTGGCTTTTGTTACCATTCTTTTCCACTGTTTGGCTACATAAGAAATATAGAAAAACAGCTAAATTATTTGGTTATATTCAAAATTGTAGTCCATGCAATTGTTCATGGAATATTTTAAAAATGTTTCTTCAGTAAAAAAACATGAGATGACACATGGCAGAATTCAGTTGCCTTGTAACACAGCAATCACTGAAAAGCACAAAAAGCACATTCAAATGAAATGTGCATACAAAGAAACTACAAATGTGTGCAATGCCTATAGGGTTTAGGGTTTAACCGACATTCCAAATATTAACCGACATTGCAGATTTATTATCATCACTTACTTTTCCTCTTGCCAGTTCGCAAAACTTTGAACATCTCTTCTTCAGCCACAGGTCTGACCTGAACGAAGATAAATCATTACAATATTATAGTCAAGGTAGGAAACCAACGATTCAAACAAACAGACTAGCAGTTTGCATTCAGGATTACCTTTGGCAAAGGAACATCCCATTTGCCAGCCTTTTCCTTCCTCTTTTGTTTTATTGTGTTGCTGAGAACCTAGATTTCACAAGACACAAGTGACCAACAACAATAGGTATCTGTGTCATAAAACCACAGCCAGCAGGCTGGAACAAGCATTAACCTTGGCACGTTGTGTCTGATCACGATCCAGAAGATATGGAGGAAGAGCACCCTCTTGAACATCATCATCGACTTTCTGCCGAGATGTTGATTCATCATGCATTTTGAGGCTGCAAAAAGAGCAAGGAACAATCGTAAATAAGGTCCATCTCCCCAATTTAAATGTTGTACAACCCAAAAAAAATATTGTACATTCAGCATTCAACTGAGAAATTAATTTTCATGGTCAAGGTGGTCTTAAAAAATATAAAATGAATCAATGCACAAATTGAACGAGCAAATAGACAGTTCATCATAATCTCCTGCTTCAGATGAGTAAATAAACAAAGTTGATGAATCAGCGAAAAATCACATACGTCTTCTTCATCTGCGCCTTCTCGGCATACCGCTTCTTGGCGAACCTCTTACCCTTAGCACCAAGCAGCTGCCACAGACCAAACAAGCGTGCATCAGCAACGGCAACATAATCACGAACAAAATGACACCAAAAGGGAGGCCATTTATCAGATTGAGAAAGCACCTTCTGGGCCTCCTGCGAGCGCTTGTGCACCGCGCGCGCCTCCCGCTTGCGCTTGCGCTCCTCGAAGTCCAGGCGCCGGCCATGGCGCTTCCGGTGGAGCTCTATGTGGTCCCCCTGCGGCTGCGGCCAACTCGTGCACGGGGGATAATCAGCAGAAAATTCAAGGAAAAAACCGGCATGGCCGGCAGCTGCCCGGGCTCCCGTGAATGTTCAAGGGGTTTAGGGTTCATCATCAAAATAAAATAAAAAACTAAATTATATTTATTGAAAAAACACACAAACTATTCCGTCGAATTTGGATCAAATCCGAGATCACACGGCAGGGGGGAACCGAGAGAGAGAGAGAGAGAGAGAGAGAGAGAGGCGGCACTGGATCTGGGATCCAGAGGAGGTGAGGCAGCGGTACCATTGGTGAGGCAACGCACGGCGGCGAGGCGGCGCCAACGAGGCAACGCTCAGCGGCTCAGCGGTGCCAACGAGGAGGCAGCAAGCGAGCGAGGCGGACAGAGGCGGCGCGGCCTGGCGGCGTCGTGGAGGAGGCGAGGAGAGGATGCAGGCATCGCAATATGTATGGAGGACATCGGACAACGCCACAAGGGGCCAGTGAGGCCTCGCCAGCCCGGTCCATCGCCCGGCCCGTCAGTTTGTCGGGCCGGCCGAGCCTAGGCCCGTTCGTGTTTGTTTCAGCTTAAAGTTAAGTTGAATTTTACTATATCAAATTTTGTTATTTTTATATAGCCTACATGTTGTATTAATTTATAGTTCTTCTCAATATTGTAAAACTATTTTTTAATTACTTTTTTAGAATTATTAGAGCACTTTTTAAGAGCTCTCAATTTTGCTACAGTAAAACTCCACTTTTTTCAACGCTGAAACAAACAACGCCCAAATTGTAGTTGGGCTGGACTTTGGCTCCGTTTTTTAAGCCCGATTGGTTGGGCCAAGATGGGCTTAGACCTGGTCCGGTGGGAGCGGGTTTTTTTAAGCTCGGCACGGTCGGTGCATAGATTCTAATTTGAGCAACAGATATGGTGCAGAAGTTTTTTTTTTAAGAAACCAGCACAACACCTAAATCGACTAGTTAACATCACCCGCAGCCAAAATATAAATATGGTCTCAAAAATTCTTGCAGAAAAGGTGAGGCAGCGGTACCATTGGTGAGGCAACGCACGGCGGCGAGGCGGCGCCAACGAAGCAACGCTCAGCGGCGAGGCGGCGCCAACGACAACAAGCGAGCGAGGCGGAGAGGCGGCGGCCTGGCGGCGTCGTGGAGGAGAGAAGAGAGGAGACGAGGCGTCAGGCATCGCTATATGAGGACATCGGACAAGGCCACAAAGGGGCCAGCGAGGCCTGGCCAGCCCGGTCCAGCGCTAGGCCCGTCAGTTTGTCGGGCCGGCCGAGCCTAGGCCCGTCCGTGTTTGTTTCAGCTTAAAGTTAAGTTGAATTTTACTATATCAAATTTTGTTATTTTTATATAGCCTACATGTGTTGTATTAAATTGTGGTTCTTCTCAATATTGTAAAACTATTTTTTAATTTTTTTTTAGAATTATTAGAGCACTTTTTAAGAGCTCTCAATTTTTGCTACAGTAAAACTCCAGTTTATTCAACGCTGAAACAAACAACGCCCAAATTGTAGTTGGCCTGGACTTGGCCCTATTTTTTAAGCCAGATTGGTTGGGCCGAGATGGGCTTAGGCCCGGTCCGGTGGGAGCTGGCTTTTTCAAGCCCGGCACAGTCGGTGCATAGGTTCTAATTTGAGCAACAGTTATGGTGCAGAAGTTTTTTTTAAGAAACCAACATAACACCTAAATCGACTAGTTAACATCACCTGCAGCCAAAATATAAATATGGTCTCAAAAATTCTCGAGCCACACACTACACATACACATGTGCATCCTCATGTTGGCTAATTTCCATAATGGCACTTTCATAGCTGCTAAATTACAAGCCTTAAAAAATAAGTAACAGAACTAATAGTGAAATTATAAGAAAGTAACCATATGATCGACTGGATAATCATTGTATTCGCATATCGAGTTGTTTGGTTGGAGGCTAGCTTTGCCTAATTTTGCCACATCTTATGTGTAGAGTTCTTAATAAGGCGGAGCGGGACTAGGTCAAGCCTCGACTCGACCCGACCTGTCCCGTCTAGGGCTGGAACTTTAGCTCGAGGCTCGCGAGCAACTCGGGCTCGGCTCGGTCCCAGGCTCGGCTCGTTACAAAACGAGCGCGAGATGACAACTTGCGAGCCGAGTCGTGCCTGAGGCGAGCTCGTTCATGAGTGGCTCGCAAGCTGGACTAAAGAGTGGGCATCCCACATCTACATGTCCACATGGTCCATATCAGGCTACATTTGGCCCATTTTACGCCCAGTGACTAACCCAGCCCATCACCACCTCACTCACCCAGTCACCCACTGACGCCCCCTATTCCTCACTCCTCAGTCCAGCGTCGCCCCGATGCCGTCCAGCCGTCCAGCGTCGCCCCGATGCCCTAGCCGCTAGTGCCGCGCCGCCGCCTGAGCCCTAGCCGCCAGCGCCTCCCCCAAATCCGCCCCGAGCCCTAGCCGCCAGCGACGCCCTGATGCCCTAGCTGCCACCGCCAGGAGCCAGACTACCACCGCAGTCCGCCAGCGTTTTCTGGAACCGCCAGGACCGTGACTCCGTGAGGGCTTGAGGGATCGGGTGGCCGATCCCGATCTAAAAGCTGGGCATGGACGGAGGAGGTACCAACCAAGGCCAAAGGCCTCCCCATCCACCTCCTCCCCTTCTCCCACGGATCCAGTGGCCACATCGAGTTGTGAGTTGAGACTTATGAATTATTCTTATATCAAATGTCATATTGGTATGATGTAATCTGCCTATCTGGTAATCTGGAATGGTACTCATGCACTGAAATTTGGTTCTTTTGAACAATATTCAAAAGCTCGCGAGTGCTCACGAGCTGACTCGAGCTTTTACCGAGCCCGAGCCGAGCTGAGTTTTCAGCTCGTTCAATTTCGCGAACACGAGCTGAACATCTTCACGAGCTCGGAAGCTTCACGAGCCACGAACGAGCCAGCACGAGCTCGCTCGAACTCGGCTCGTTTCCACCCCTAGTCCCGTCCCATCCATTCTCAACATCCGCCCTACCTCGACCCGGCTTGGTCCCCGGATGTACAAAACCTTGACCCGCACGGCCTACCGGTGCACCGACATCGCACTGACCCGAACTGGGGCAGAGAAAATTCACATAACGTCATCCCAACAAAATGCAATTAGACATATAAAAATCTCATCAAATACACAAATCCAATCACTTAGGTACATGAAAATCCAACCACATACACAAATATAATAATGGCGTGATAGTAATACATGCATCAATACCGTTAATGGGTTGGGCTAGACTCACGAGTAACATAATTTACAGAATCGGATCCGGGTTAGGTCAAGGCAAGCCTTAATCTGGACCCAAACCAAGATGAATCGGTGCAAGACGTCACCATATCAATATTGTATGAATTAATCCAAATAAAACAATGGCATAATGAGATGTAGTTAAAAAACTAGATGTAATATGTATTGAAAGTCGATATTCATACTTATGTTAGAATATTCTAAAAATATTATTTTTATAAGTTATATTACATAGAAATGCATTATATAAAATAGAAAAATTATACACATGCCATTATAAAGTTGTTGATTCGCAAAAAATGCCACCCCATACAACATTGAAACCCTAGAGGCGGTGGGGAGAAGGCGAAAGGGACTTACCATGACGGCGAGAGCGAAAACCTAGCAGTGCTAGGGTTTTGGGAGAAACGGAGAACGCCGATGCTAGAGCGTCGCTTCGGGCCTTGTAGGTTTTACTTCATGCTTGGGCAATTGGGCCAAGAGAATGTAACATGGGCCCTTTTTATGTTGGGCTTTGCAAAAAAAGGACCACGAAGACCTTTTGCATGTGTATGCACACGCTTTCGCGCTATAATACTATTTTGTACTTTGCATGTGTATGCACACGCTTGCGCGCTATAATACTTTTTCGTACCCTCTAGAAAATGAAAAGAGAACACCTCTCTATTTTTTATATAAAAAAAACTGTTCTAAGATTTCTTTAGACCTTATTTTCCCTGCCGTAACTTATACTCCGGAAGCATATGACATAAATTCAAATTCATGTCCTTTCAGAAAATATAGAAAAAGATAATTCATGACGCCTCTAAAGGCTAAAGACATAGTGCTAGAAGATTTCATGTCAAATGACGCAGGTCGGAATCTGAATGAACATATATTCTGCAATGCAGTTTTTTCCACAAAAAGTTCATGTTGTCGATTTACACCGCTACGTAGAAGCTCACAAGTCAAAAGAAGTAAACCGCTGGTTACAGGATACCGATTGTACAGTCTACGAAACAGCAAATAGCATGGAGATAAAAATTCCATACAAAGCTACCTAATGGCCTGGCCTCCGCAAGCTTTATTTTCATTTTCCTAGCGCTAGTTCTTTGGCGAGATCTCTTGTGAGGCTGAGGGCTAGTGTGTTATGCCATGGGAAAAGAGTACGGGTAACTGGAAGTTTCCTCCGAAGATCCTGTGCACAAGACATGATCAGATATATCATATGTGAAACAAAGGATAGGGACAGATAGCTGCAACAGTACAGCAATGCGACTATCATGTAAGTCAAACTTGTTAGCTACTGCCTCAGTGTACCTTGAAGGTTGCATCAGATAAATTCAAGTATGATTCCTGTGCCCCACCGAAAAATAAATAACATTGTTAGCTGTGTTAACATCTATGGTTCACAAAACAACAGGCAGATTTCAACCTCAAGAGACGACAGATACTCGGACTCATGATGTCGAATGATATTAGTTATTGAGAGTGCACAGTCTTCAGCGGACTGAAAAAAAAAATAATAGATCGATTGTCACAGACATGGTTAAGGGTTCAAGCAAACTCAAGGCAGTGCTCTAAAAATACAAATCCTACACCAGTAAACCACAGTAATGACAATGACAACAAGATACACCAACCTTCCAGAAATACAAACAGTGAATAAAGTCACGGATACACAGAAAGTCATGGCCAGCTACAAGAGCCATCCTTTTTTAAGATGAAAAGGCTAGTGATGATTAAGATGGGCTTGCATAAACTTGACATTTTTATTTGGGCAATCCAGCAAAGTGAAATCATGAGGTATAATTCTGAAGCAGGTCAATCACTTCCCCTAATAAAGATAAACAAAGCTTGGGGTTATTGATGGAACTGTTTGCACCAAGTATCTGCAATAAGCCACACCACTGGGTACCAAGTCACCACGTGTCCACATGTGCATAATATTCAATGTTCTGATGTCCAAATACGTTTAGATGAATGCAGAGCACATGCTGTGCATGTGCATAGAGTTGGAGAAAATAATGTATCAGAAAAATAACAAAGTTTATTGAAAAAATGCACAATAATTGTAGGATGTCCTCAGCTATGTAAAGTGAAGTATGAAATGTACTAAAGCATGAACTGACGCTCAAACAAACAATAAGGGGATTTTGATCATAAGTATGAGGTCAGAAGAAACGGATGGCATAATAATATGTACGGCTCAAAATTACTGCATGAAATAACCTGGAATACGGTAGAGTCCTTGCGATCGATGTTAGCATCCAGCTGCACATTTCCCTCTTCAAAATAATGAGCACCTACCTGGTGTACATGCAAGTATTATCTATATGATATAAGCTATTGTACCTTCATTGATAATATCGTTAATTAACCATGTTCTAGCCTCAAATAAGCAAAATAGCTAACCTGTATCTTTCCTTTAATTTCAACAACCTGCGACTCATCACTGAATTCCAAAGTCCAAATTGAACGCCAACTACCATTGCTGGATAACATAGTATTAGGTTGCATCCATCAAACACTAAATGATTAAAAAAACATAGTATTAAGCATAGCAGCAAAAACATGTTTAGTCCAAAGGGAAAATGTAGAGTCAGGGAGTCGCAAATTTCGATAATAAGTTGCATGATGAGTATGTTCTCACGGAATGCAAGGATAAAAAGAAGATATAAAATTTCTAGAAATTTCCTCAATAAGGATCTAGTCCCACAATTTAAACTTACGGGGCATACTTTGATTTGAAAATTGAGGAAGTATTTGAAGGTATACTTTGACCGTTAAAGTTCTCGGATTATATATTGTCAATTACTACAGAACAATACTGTATAGGAAGCAATTTGAAACATAAAACTATTGATACACCTTTTGTACACTAAGAATACATATAATTTGGCTAAGTTTTGGTCAACATTTAGAAAGTATGACTTTTTAAAATCAAAATACGCATTATAAAAATAGAAGGAAGGAGTAATCCCTATATAGTGGCCTAGTGGCCAACTTTTTGTATGCCATTGCAAAAGTGCCAAATCCCGTAATATCATCACTTAAGCATCGACCTCTACATGTCATCGCATTTTGGGTCGTTCTCTTCTTTGCCATTGATGAAAATTTATCGTTTTTGTTTAAGTTATATAAACAGTCCCAGAAATCTTGAGAAAAATCATAGTTCTGGCAAATATGTAATACTTTCTGCATTATTTTGGTATTTTTACAAACAAATATATTACCAAAATAATGTATAAACGCTAAATGGTCAACCAGTATTTTTAATCCAAAAATTAATCATAAAAATGCTCAAAAAAGATTGTAAGAACTATTTATTAACTTAAGCATAAGCATGCCTTCCATTTTCTTTAACGAGTTGATATTAATTGAATATCCTTCTTTTGTTTTAAATTTTTTTTTGCAAAGGTTTCATTTACGCCTAATCCATATCGAGTAGAATCTGTCGATGCAAGAATTCTTAATTTATGAGTGGCACTATGATTTTTCCCAGGATTTTTAAGACTATTTATGTAGCTTACATAGAAAAGACGGATGGATGAGGTCCTTTAGCGATGGCAGTTCTGGGTTTGGGGACTTCTAAAGTGGGATAGAAGGATTTTTCTCCGTATGTAGAGAGAGAGGAGATAGAGAGGACAAACTAATCGTACCAGCTTCCATGCCAACTGCCAAGGGAAGTTATCTATAGTTGCAAGAAAGCAAGGTAAACTTCTCTAAAACAGTAAGCAACGGACATAAGTCAGTTTCAGACATTATACCAAAAGTTCTGTGGACTGCGCCTAGAAGCAGAAATAACTATTGCCAAACCAAAATCAGCTCCTGGTCCCTCTATGTCCTTTCCACTGATACAATAAACAGCACATAACCCTTTTGGATAAGCTTCACTAACATATTTGGACAATTCAACATCCAAAGCGCTCCTGTATAAATAAGATTATGTGTTACATATTGACTAGCAATGAAATGTGCAAAATAAAAAAATGAGGAAGAATGTAATATACTTTATATACCTAAACTCCTCAATGTACGCTGAAGGGAGCTCCTCGTCTGCAGCAGGCCTCAATTTTGTACAAGCCTTTGAACATGAAGACAAAAAAAATGAATTAAATTGGTTCAGGGAACAAAAGTGAGAAAAAACCAAAAACAATCCTATTCCCACATCCATACAATTCAACAACAAAACAAAACTTTACCAGACGCCTCAATTTCGTACAAGCCTGTGACATTAATTAATAAAGCCTAACACTGCTGATGGTGGTGTTTATGTGTAGGGTTAGATATATAAACTGGAAGTCTTTTTTTTTTGTGCGTGTGTTCCTTCCTCTCAATCTATTTCATTGAAGATAGTAACTCGATTTAAAGTCAGCAAATCCAAACACACTGTTATTTCAGTACCAACATCAAGATCTATTCCTCAGTGACCTATAAACCAGAAAAGGAGATAAGTGTGGGATCGGGAAATGTTTACTTCTTTTAGATGCAGAGCCCACAAATCTATAAGAAATTGTGGGCCATATCACATGTATATATCATATTCTTCATAAAAGTGTGGCTTTATGCTGCATAATTTGCCAAAGGAGTAAATGCAACAAGAAATTTAGGCAATAGATATCAACCAGAGATGCCTTGGGCAAATCATCAAAATTCAAAAGTGTCAAAATAACCAGATCATTGTCAAGATGTTTGCCATGCTTATTTCAGACATAAGCTTCTGAATATACTACTCCCTTAGATGGTCAGCTAAAAACTTGCTTCGCTATTATCCCGTCTGCTAAAAGGTTGGATCTTAATATGTATAATGGGCATAATAAAGCTAAACAACCATGAGTATACACCAAGCAATATTACCTGCTTAATATGGTCCACGGTAGCAACTTGTGCAGTCCTAGGGTCCAAATAATTGTTCTTGTCAAGCTCACCATAAGTTGTGATGATTATCTGCAGCCATTTCTCACACAATAGAAACCATCATTCAGCCAGCAAGCAAACTCAAGGCAGTGAATGTATCTGTATACCCTATCAATGACTACAAAAAAAAAATGGCCATACTAATGAAATACACTCCTACTTATCATGTGATCAAAGAACGATCTGGCAAAATGTTTTCTAATCTTCATAGACTACGGTTCTGTAGTACCAAGTTTACTGAATCCGGACAAGGCCCAAGAAGGCAAAAAAAGCACTGGCTTATGAATTAAAATCCTATCACAAATATAATACCATTTCCAAACTAATGACCAATTGTCCAGCCGCTACATGTGAGCACATCAGCGAACATAGGGAGGGGCAGAGGCGCTCACATCGCCGCTGCGGTCGGGGAGCTCGAGGGTGAGGAGGTGCGCCTTGTTGTGCTCCGGGAAGGCCTCCGCGGTGGCGGCCTCGTACACCGCCTCGTCCCCCAGCAGCGCGCGCACATCTGCGCACGCGCACACGCATTCGAACAGGGAGTCAAACAGCCGAATTCACGCATAGGGATCAAAGCGAGGGGGAGTCTCTCTCTCTCTCTCGGGCGGGTATGGGTTTGCCTTTGGCGACGTAGTGGATCTCGCCGGCGGGGGCGTTGGAGAGGAACCAGACGGCGATCTCCCGCTTCTGGCGGTCGCTGAGCTGCTCGCCGGCGCCGCCGTCGTCCGACATTTGGGCTCGGGGGGCGGCGGCGGCGGTGGGTGGGAGGGCGACGCGACGCGACGGCGTGGAGTGCGCGGAAAGGGAGCCGCGGAGGGGGGGAAGGAGAGGGAGGGAGGGATTGATGGCCACACGGGCGGGAAGGCACGTGCCACGTGCGGGCAGGCGAGCGACGGGTGGGGCCGCGCCGTGACGGTTGACGATGGTCGCGGTACCATCGGACGGATACGATGGCTGCTTTGCCGTGCGTGCACTTGCACCTAGAGATCGATGGCAATGGGGGCCGATGCCCCGATTCCCCGTGGGGAATTCCCCTGTTAGAGGACGGGGACGGAGAGCTTTCTCCCCCCGCGGGGATGTAAATGGAAAAAACCGTCGGGTAAACAGGGACGGGGATGGGGAAGCATCCCCATCCCCGTTTCCCACGGGGCTCCGTTAATTTTGCATGTGATGATGTTTTCATGTAATAGTTAAAGATAAAAATGAATAATGACATTGTCCAGTGATCATCCAATGTATATATGTGATCATTTTGATGCATATATGTTGATTTATTAACTATGAGAATACATATATATGACAGTGTTTTGTACTAATAGCAAATACATACATATTAGATACAATTTAAGCGGGGACGGGGATCCCCGTGGGGGATTTATTCCCCGCAGGGACAGAGATGGGGAGAAAATGTTCCCCGCGAGCGTTAGCGGGGATGAGGATGGGGAATTTTTCCCCACGCGGGGACGGGGATGGGGAGCCATTCCTCGACGGGTAATTACCCGTTTGCCATCCCTACTTGCACCGAGCTCGTGGCCAGGGGGCGATGTGACGACAATGTCCAGAGGTGGGACCGGCCCAGTTTGAGCCCGCTAGGCCTGTTAATGGGCCAGGGTCTTGTGCACGGCTTGTACAGTGGAGCGAATCAAACTAGATGGGTCTAGTTTTAGATGGGCTGGCCCGTTTTGTAAAAAAAATTTAAAATTATGAAATGGTTATATTTAATAAATATACGTTATCAAATGAAAAACGAGTTACAAACCATAGAAAAATAGGCATATAAACATATATTTTTAAGTAAATATGCTTGCTACAGTCGCGAACCGAAACGAGTCGAAAATGAAGTATTGTATGAACCAGACCATATCAACCCATGGGTCGAGGTCTCAGCCCAAGTTCGTCTATGAATTGAATCGGACCATCTCATGCTTGGGGCCAGGCCTTTTGTATGAGGGATGTCAAGGCCGCTCATCGCCGCTGATTAATGTTAGGACGGGATGGAGGCACCGTCGCCCGCCAATGGCTAGGGTTGCGACATGCACTGCTCCATGAGGGTCGCCGCCCGCCGGTGGCTAGAGCTGCAATGAAATGGAGGACCAACGGGAGCACCGAAACAGAAGTATGTAACAGCAGATCGACGAGCTCATGAGCAGCAGGGTGGTTGTGCCTCAACCATTCCAGAGGACGATAAGTGGTGGATGTGGGCTTTGTGGCGACTATGGGGGAGGGATTTTGGATTTTAGGTTTGGCTAGGGTTATAGTGGCGGGCTAGCGAACCACCTGTCACGAGGACGGGAAGAAGTGAAATAAACTTGATCTATTCATGGGTAACCCGCTCTCGATCTGGCCTCAGGCTCGGGCCTCAATCTAAAGCCTGGCCGTTGGGTCGGGCCGGGCTCAAGCCCAAAGAAATCGCGAGGTAAGTCGTGACCAGACTAAGCTCGTGCTTGGTCCCACGGGATCAAACTTTTTTAAGTCCGGCCCAAAACCCGGGCTGGCCCAGGCAGTGCTCAGTGTTCGTCGCTTCTTTCCCCGCGGGGAGTGATTTGATGATTTCTCTCTGTTGAGAATCAGGGAATGGAGCCGTAGTTGTCAACCCTACCTGTTCATCCTGAAGGACGCCACTGTGTGAGCGTGACGTCAGCGAGGTGGTAAATAGACTGTACAGCCCCAAAAATCCTTCTCCGCCGCCGCTCTAGCCGTAGCCGCGCGCAGCCACCCCCACCACGATCCCATGAGCGGCGCCGCAGCACACCACCACCGCAAACGCCGCCGCGACTGCGCCCGGGACTCCTCCTCCTCCCCGAACCGCCGCCGGCGGCGGCGGCAGCTATCCGGCGCGAGCTCCTTCCCCGCCGTCCGTCCTTTTTGTATCCGATTCGTCGTTGCCGCCGCCCGCCGCCGCCGCCGCAAGCGCCGCCGCAGCGACTCCAGCCACCTCGCATCCACTGCCTGCCTCCGCCGCCACCGCAGTGCCAGCAGCGTCGCTGTCCCCAGCCGCTTCCCCGCCCTCCGCCCATTCGTCCTCCGCTACATCCTCGCGGCCGGCACATCGGCCCCCCGCCTCCGCCGGAAGCCCGCCGTGGTAGTCATGGGCAACTTCTTCTCGTGGATTTCCGGGAATAGCACTGGCAATGATGGCTTGGAGGTGTATAGGGGGCTGGTCAAGGGGTCCCGGGAAGTGGGGGATCTCACCGTGGCGAGGAAGGCGCTTGTGTATAGGCCTAAAGAGGTAACCATTGCAATCTCATAGTCTCATGGGGCAGATTGAGGAAAAGCTTTGAATTAATTGCTGATCTGCGTAGTAAAATGGACTAGGCACTCGCGTTTGTCCTAATTGCATTTAGCGGTTGGCAAATCCTGAATTATTCCTTAGCTACTATATATGACTTTTGGAAGTAGGTCTCTTAACATTTGAATGGCCAATGGAGAATTGATTGGATAGAGCGTGTTGACTTAGAACAAGAGCAGTAATTTTTTCTTTAGATGTCTGATTTGTTGGTAAACACCATCACCTATTTTTTCGGGTGACGAAAGGGTTAGCTCTACTTTTCAAGTGTAACTTTGTTAAATGGATTGATCGACCAAGGTGAATGCATCGTCGGCGAGTGGGTCAACTGCAGGAGCCCAGCAATCCCGTGTCTCATCTGTAGCTCCTCAACAGTCGGCAGCAGCATCAACCCCTTATCGTCGACGTCTGACCCCAGAACAAATGGCAGAGAGAAGAGCCAAGGGATTGTGTTTCAACTGTGATGAAGCCTATACTCGCGGTCATCAATGCAAGCAGTTGTTCTTTGTGGAGGCAGTGAATAGCGAGGAAGAGGAGGAAGGCGCTGAGCCCGAAGAGGAGGAAGCACCATCTTTGTCTGCACTGGCCTTGCGCGGTCCCAAGTCCAACCAGACTATGCAGATTAAGATTATGGTCAAAGGAACACCCTTGTTAGCTATGGTTGACAGCGGCAGCACTCACAATTTCATGAGCTGCCATGCGGTCGATCGTGTGGGCTTGAGGCAGCAGAAGGAGTTGGGTCAGAGAGTCCGAGTTGCTAATGGGGCACAGCTACCTTGTTTGGGACGAATTGATTCCAGTGAGTTTACCATTCAGACACATCGTTTCCGAGCACCCTTTCTGATCATTCCTTTGGAAGGATTTGATGTGATCCTTGGTGTCGAATGGCTGCTGACTTTGGGAAATCTACAATGGAACTTCGATGTACGACGTATGTCATTTGAAGAAGGAAACCGAACAGTGGTCCTGCAAGGCCTCACGACCAAAGAGGCAAACAACTCTTATCTGTTAGAAGGCAGAAGCACAGGGCAGGAACTTGACCCGAGACTGGCGACCCTCCTAAATGCCTTCGCTGGCGTTTTTGAGGAGCCTCGGGGATTACCACCAGCCCGGCATTGTGACCACCGAATTTGTTTAAAGGAAGGCACTAATCCAGTGGTCGTCCGACCGTATAGATACCCCTACAGGCAGAAGGATGAAATTGAAAAGCAATGCTCGGAAATGTTAGCAGCTGGCATCATTCGACCCAGTCGATCTCCTTTCTCATCGCCGGTCCTCTTGGTGGCCAAGGAAGATGGGTCGTGGCGAATGTGCGTGGATTACCGCGAGCTCAATGCCCACACCATCAAAGCTAAATTTCCTATTCCAGTGGCGGAGGAGCTCTTCGATGAGTTGCATGGGGCGCAGTTCTTCTCTAAGTTGGACCTTCGGTCAGGCTATCATCAAGTCCGGATGAGGGAGGAGGATATCGAGAAGACGGCTTTCAGAACACACCATGGCCATTATGAATCATTGGTCATGGCCTTTGGGCTGTGCAACGCCCCTTCCACCTTTCAAGCCTTGATGAATGAGATTTTGGCGGAATTCTTGCGGAAATTTGTCCTGGTTTTCTTTGATGACATCTTGGTGTATAGCTCATCTATGGACGATCATATCCATCATCTGCAGTTGGTCCTGGAGCGGCTAGCTACTCACCGGCTTTACCTTAAGCGCTCCAAATGCACCTTTGGGCAGAGGGAGGTGATCTACTTGGGTCACATTATATCAGCAGCCGGCGTCACTCCCAATCCAAAGAAGATACAAGCAGTAGCAAACTGGGCTAGACCCATTTCGGTGACAGCTCTCCGGGGATTTCTCGGTCTCGCTGGGTATTATCGGCGATTCATCCGTCATTACGCCACTATTGCTTCACCCTTGACTGACCTCCTGAGGCAATCCAGTTTCACATGGACAGCAGATGCTGAGAAGGCTTTCCAAGCTCTGAAAGAGGTCTTGCAGACAGCTCCAGTGTTGGGTTTGCCAGGCTTTGATACGACTTTTGTGGTGGAATGCGACGCCTCGGGACATGGAGTTGGCGCCGTCCTCCAGCAGCAGGGCCACCCCATTGCATACTACAGTCGGAAGTTGGCTGACCGTCACACACGTCTAGCTGCTTATGAGAGGGAGTTGATTGGACTCTCGAAGGCCATTCGTCACTGGCGACCTTACTTATGGGGACGGTCCTTCGTCGTCCGAACGGATCATGCCAGTCTCAAATTCCTGTTGGAGCAAGCTTTGGTCACTCCACCACAACAACATTGGCTTAGCAAGCTCATGGGATTTGATTTTTCGGTGGAGTATACCCCGGGCAAAACTAATAGGGCGGCAGATGCTCTTTCTCATGCTCATGATCCAGCAGTGTCTTGTGCTGCTATCACGGCTCCGTTGGTGGCTGTATCCCAGCAGTGGTGTGAGCAGCTGCGAGCACACCCGACGGTGGTGCAGCGCTGCCAGGAGGTGGCGAGGGCGAGGAGCACACAAGAAATGGACCAGGTGCCCGTTGGCGATGAGCAAGCTACTCGGGTAGGGTGGCACACTCAGGATGACCTTCTTTACAAAGATGGCAGACTCTACATTCCAACCGAATCAGGCCTTGAACAACAGATAGTGGCGGCCTACCATGATATGACCCATGAGGGAGTCACGAAAACATTGAAGCGCATCCAATGCCACTATTTTTGGGAGCATCAACGTCAGACCGTGGAAGCATATGTTGCTCGCTGCCTTGTATGTCTACAGCACAAGTCTAGCTCCAGATCCCCCGCAGGGCTACTCCAGCCTCTACCGATTCCACAGCAGGTTCCATTGTTAGTTGGCGTGAGTTTATCCTTTTCCCTTATCTCTTGAGTTAGTTGGATGTTTGTTAGTGTGTTTGTTAGCTGGATGAGTCCAGCGTGCGTTGGGAAATAAAGAGGAGGAAGAAAGGAAGAAAAGGCACGTTTTAGTTGCCACCAAACCAAAATCTAGGCGCTGCCATCGACAACTGGCCGGTGGCGTCGTACCGCCAATCTTCGGGGCGAGGCCGCCGTTTGGCGCCGCAGCTCCCTATCCCTTCCCGATCCGGCCAGCGTCCTGGTACGCGAGCTTTTGATCGGGAACACCCACAACATAGAGCGTGTTGACTTAGAACAAGAGGAGTAGTTTTTTCTTTAGATGTTTGATTTGTTGGTAAACACCATCACCTATTTTTTCGGGTGACCAAAGGGTTAGCTCTACTTTTCAAGTGTAGCTGTGTTAAATGGATTGATTAGTGCATCATTGGTTAGTCTGTGTTGAATGCGAGATTTTTCAACAGTGTTTCACATGTACATGTGACTCGAAAGTGCTACTAGCTATTACATGTTTTGTACCTGACTATCCCAGGATCTGGCTGAACTATTTACACCCCTAACAAACAAAGAAGAAACCGAAGTAAAGAGCTTGCTGTATGGCAGTGGTTACAGGTACCCTTGGCAATCAAGTTTCTTTTCTTGGTACTTCTCACTGATCTTACTAGCACAATTAAGCATCATGTTCCTTTTTTTTTCTTTTTGCAGTAAACATATACTGGTTATGCATGAGCCCTCAAACATTGATATTACTTTAGAGAAGTTGCGGTGTTTGAGACCTCATGGTTGGTTAAATAATGAGGTGAATATTCATGCTGAAGATCTTTATCCATAAAAGAAAAACATTCTGAGTTATATGTTTAAATAATGTTCCATTTTTTCTGAGTTATTGGGTCTTTTTTTAACATTCTATACAAAACTATGGCTTTATCTGGTGCCCTTTCTTTGTTCCTTGCAGGTTATCAATCTATACCTTGAATTGTTAAAGGAGAGGGCGGATAGAGAACCAGAAAGGTTTTTGAAATGCCACTTCTTTAATACATTCTTTTATAAGAAGGTTAGCTCATTCACTTTGTGCTTTCTAGTACAGTAATACTGCATGGATATAATTCTGTTTTCAGTTTTTCTATAATCCTCTTGCATAAACCATTTAAGACTTATAGTTAGCACCTATCAGTTGTTCCATCTGAAGCATCATCCAGGTTTTGTGTATGTGGTGACTACTTTTGGCTTATTTGGAATAGGGAACAAGCATTTCAAGCTTATGAGATCAAACATTTTAATTTAGGAACATGCCTCCTGCATGGCTAGTCCCGTTGGTCTATTTATATTCATACATTATAGTTACTTATTTCATGTCTTTTCTTGAATCACTGTATATATGTGTGGCTTGATATTTTATATATCACTGTTGTATTTATCCATACAATGTAGTTACTTAAATTTATATTTTTCTCCTGCAATTACAATATATATATGTGTGTGTGGCTTGTTATTCTTTATATCACTGTTGTATGATGTTCTTCTATTATGCACTACATTCCTTTCCTGGGTTGTAGCATCCTTTACTCTTTGTTATTGATCTTGCTTGTTAGATCTTTTGTCATGAATTTAGCATGTCGCTAGCATAACACACTGCTTACGGCTTTCTTAATTTTCTGTGCAGCTTGTTTGTGGAAAAAATGGTTATGACTATGATTCTGTTAGAAGGTGGACAACCCTCAAGAAGTTAGGTTATGGGCTTGCCGAGTGTGACAAAGTAAGGTTTCTACTGGGTCCCATTTTTCTTGTTATTTGCCTTTCCTGTTATTACATTTATTTCTCATGTTCAACTTATCATCAAATTTTTTGTTGCAGATTTTTGTTCCATTACATAGAGATATACATTGGTGCCTAGTAGTTATAAATATGAAGGACAGAACTATTCAATATCTTGATTCTCTTGGTGGCATAGACCATGCTGTACTGAGAATACTGGTAGGTGGCTTACAGAGTCAAGAAGTATAATGAGTGATTATTTTGTTATGTATTACAAATAACTAAATAAGTGGTTTTGTAGGATGGTTAGTTAAGATTTAAGAGCCCAATGATAAATTTGGTAAGAGCATGAATGATTATTTCAGTTCATTGTGGATAAGCATGCTTTCGTTTTCTGTCCATGACTCCGTGGATTGTAGAGATCATGGCAGGATAAAGGTGGCTATTTTATGACATATTCATTTTGTTCACATGGCTTATTCTCTATGCTATTGAAAAAGGAAAAAGATGTAACCTTTTTGACATGAAATTTGTGATATCTTAAAGGAATCATATATGCTCTGATTTTTTCTTCATCATTAATATGTACTAACTTTAACTTGCCTATTGGTTATTTGGTTTCAGTTGCAAGCTATTTAGTTTGCTAATTATCTACATATCTGTCAACTGTCAAGTTTAAGTTATTGAGTTCATGCTTTTCTATTTCTATCAGGCTAGATATATCATGGATGAATTGAAGGACAAGAGTAATATAGAGATAGACACTAGTTTTTTGCTAGAAGAAGTACCAGATTCTCTTCCTTTGCAGCAAAATTGGTATGCCTATGATATCATGATATGGGTACCAGTGTAACACCTTGGCACCTTGCTATGGATTGTGCCAAAGAGCTCATATCAAATGTTAAATATCATCACTGTACATTACTCCAATTTCAGCACACAACTATTGTGGTATGTAGCAACGAGCGGACCTGGACATACTTGACAGTGTATTTCTCTTGTTTTAGGTCGGATTGCGGTATGTTTATGCTTAAGTTCATCGATTTCCACAGCAGAGGTCTCGTACCATCCTTTAGTCAGGTGAGTTCAAGTGTACAACATATGTGATGAACTTTAATGGGTGAGATATTCTTGATCAAGGGTTGTTGGAGGACCTTGAGTTCTGCTGAGATTAGCGCCCTCAAAAACAGACCTACAATAGAGGCTTGAACCGTGAGATCGTCAATTTAAGCTCAAATAGGAAACCGCAACGCTTAATCTCTCTCAAATACTCTTAAATTGTGGCATATGCTTTTAATCCTGTACTTTATTTAGTTTCATTTGTCTAAAACTGTTACTACTTGCAGGAACACATGGAGTATTTCAGGAAGCGAACAACAAAGGAGATACTGAGATTAAGAGCTGACTAAAAGTGAGCCTTTTATGATCAACATTCATGTTCTTGTTCTCAAGCCAGGTATTCTTCTTGTATTGTGCTGGCAAAGACGGGAGGAAGTGTTTATCTGTTGTTAACTACTAGCGTTGAGATTTACAAAACAGGTGTAAATGTCTAATTATCTAGGGTCTGATTTTGATAGACTAGGGAGAAATGAAAAGGAGACATGTAGGGCAATAGAAGGGACTTAACAGATGTTGAGAGTTTAGAAGTAGAGTTTTTGCTCCCATGTGTACCGATTGGGACTACAAAAAGTATAAGGGTGACAAATTGTTTTTGTTTGTATTTAAATTATACATGATATGCACTGTTGTGAACACAAGAACATGTGGTCCATTGTTCATATTGATCGTTATTGCAACTTCAGTCAATGTTCCCCCTTCAGCATGATGTGTACTTCAGAAGTACTAATCATTTAGTGATTTCGCATAAAAGATTATAAAACTTAGATAAATTGGAAGCAGCTTTGAAATAATTGGTGCAAACGACTTTTCTGTGTCGAAAGATTTTGATTCCATTTTTTAGAGTAACCCTTGTTTGTGGAGTCATGCGAATGCACAGTGCAGTCGGTGCTTCAGCGAGTATGGGCTTACACTTAGCCACTGAAAATGCCGAAAATATTCACAAAAAATGCCTTAAGAACAATCGGAGGCCATGCACATGTTAGAAGACCTCTTGATCAGCAATTTTTAGGCCCAAACTACTCTAGAAAAAAAAATCAAAGCTAAATAGCCAAATGACAGCACTTGAACAATTGCTACCCTTAACGTCTAAGAGTACAAAAGTGAAGCCTTTTACAAGACGCATTTCAGAAGGATTGATCCAGCTTTATTTCGCAAGCGTTGCGACAAAGCAAGATCTAACCAGAACAAATGAGATTCATTTTACGAAGGCACTACGGCTTTGTATCATTCCAAGTTCAATGCTCACATGCCCAAGAAAGCTCTGCACTGGGACTCCCAATGCTCCTTAGCCAGACGAACACGTTCAACTCGCTCCATCTGGATCCTCTTCTCCCAGTACTCTGGGCAACTGTTAGATCAGCAATTCAGCACTGTTGAGCCAATCACGAGACACAAAAGGTGTGCTTTTCTTTCTACCATATCTTTAGTCCTGATAACTTGCCAGGGTTTACACTTACCTATGGCTTAGTAGCATGTTCAGCTCATCCAGGTGTACAGCATTAGGAAAGACACCAGCCTGAAATGGAAAATTAGGTCAGTCGGCTGGACATCCACAAGCATTTGCTCATAGAGCTTAAGAATTATTTACACCTGTCGACACAACGGACACTTCGATTTGTGATCTGCAGTCTTCAGGCCATCAACAATCGTGGTAGATGCAGCAGAGCAGCTGCACAAGTAGCAAAATATGTGCCCGCACGAAAGAGAGACCGGATCAAACACTGTGTCCTGCAAAAACAAATAAATTTCAGATACCACAAACAACACGAATCACAACGTGACAATGTGCGAAGCATGCACTATAATTTACGCATCTAACAAGTAACAAGGGATTATGTTTTGAAAGTTTAAAGCGCTACAATATATTGAGGAATATTTTATCCTCGCTGTAACTCAAAATAGTATATTTACTAGTTTGTAGTGTGTAATATTCTGAATATGTGTAGATATTAACTTACTTATGGAAAGTGTGAGCTCACCAAGCAAATTGAACACGTCAAGCTAATGTCAACACGCATAGAGTCAAAGAGGTTGCACGAGAGTGTTGGTTTGTCATCATCAAATGTGAGCGAACAATCCCCAAAGAGCTCCATTCCAGCTTTCATGTTCTTGCTCCTTCTTAGGTTCATGTAGAAAGCCATTAGCTCGGACAGCCATGGGGATTGAAGTATCTCAATGTGCAAGCTCTGGGCTTGAGCTTTGAATTCCTGCCCTTGTTTAGAGTAATGTACCTGTAAATAGATGTTTTAGTTCAATAACTTTTACCACTTATCCTTTTATGATCATCTGAAGCGCAAAAACAGCTAATAAGAATTCGACAGCTTTAGTCTCGGTAAAACACACTACAAGTATTATGAATACAGTTCCAATGTAGATGTAGTATTTTATATTCCTGCATCCTGAGTATATAAGCTGATGTAATACTTGTATGCATTGGCATTTAGTAGTTCACTTCAGTTTGCGGGTTTAGACCTAAAACACATAAAACATGTATATTTTTTCCCCTCCAGAGCTAGAAAACATTTGTTTATTCCCCCTTTTTTGTTATTACTGTACCAGAAACTTAAATATTATTCCTCCTCGCATATAAGAAATGGCAAGATGGTTGAGTTTAAGGCCATGCCTTGTCATACTTCTTTAAAATTTTCCTCATGGCCACAGCATTTATAATTGCATATGTGACCAAGTCTTTGCCTTGCTGTATCAATGTTCCATGGCTCTTGCGATACTTGTTGGTGAACCACATGGCATATTTCTTGAAACCTGATGCCAAATGCAATTCAAGAAGCTTCTTGGCCTTTTCATTGAAGCAGCCAACAACGGCTGACATCTCATTGAGAAGGGATGGAAAGAAACTCCCATCGCATACTGCATGTTGCTAGGAATTTGTTAGCTAACCATCCATGAAGGGCAAAATAAACAAAAGGTACACATCAAGTCAACTTGAATACTCATTCACAAAACCATTTGACCTACCCATGCATTGTACCTATATTTTTTTTGTCACCTTGCCGTCTTACCAAAACCATCCTAATCAAAGCTGACAACTTCATTGGAAAAATGCAGCAATAAAAAATTAACAGCGGACGCTGCTGGCTGGTGCCCCGTTATTTATAGAGATGTCATCACGTTCAGTGCTTTGACTGCAATATGCAAATGAACTAGCACTTGTGATTTGTTCTTGGCAAGCCATGGCTTGCGCTCCGCACCCTGTTTGCCGAGATCTGTACAATTTAGTTATGAAGTTATCTCTAGAAGTATTCAGCTTTTCTTAGCAAAATGGCAGGAGTAGGAGTATTCTCTTGAAGTGATCTTTTCATCCACGCTACAGTAGTACATGCAGCTCTGCTTCGTCTACTCCATGATGTGCCAACTATCATTTCTCTAACCCATAAAAAATCATTCCTTAAAACTTATTTGCAGGCGAACTTTCCCAGGAAAGATCTACTTGTAGAATACTCCTACCTCCTACGCAATACCAAAGCCACTGCGTACCAATCGTGTCCAGGCTGATTGCAGAATTTGTCAAGCGAATCAAGGCATGCATGATGAAACCAAAAACGCAAAGATATTGCCATTGGCAAGGACCGGTTCTACTAATCCCGCCCAAGTTACATTGTGCCAAATAGGGAAAAAAAAAATCCTTGATTCTACGAGGCTCTGAAAGTGCTGGTCCTAAATGGCAGGGCAAGACGAACTGACGAACTCAACAACTAACAAACAACATCAGTGCAAAAAGGCAAAAGGGGTTGTTCTGACTTCACCGGAGCAATGACCGGGGCAGCGGCCGCCGGCGGCGTCGGCGGCGGAGCCGGTTTGCTCGTGCAGCCGGAGCTCGGAGCGGCATTTCTTGAGCATTTTCTTGAGCCGCTTCAGCCCCACGCCGGGGAGCTCCTCCTCCATCCCCTTCATGTACCGCTCGTACTTCTTTGCAAACTTCATGGCTATGGAATCTGGAGATTATCCTCTGCAGCTGTGGCAGCGGCTTGTGAATTGGGATTGATGGAACACTCTGTATGGCAGATGCCAAAATTCAGGGGATGTTTCTGGTAAAGAAATGTGGCTCTATGTTGGATTGGACGGACGTTTTCCCAAGAAGTTTTTCAGGCTGAACCTGAACCTGAAACTGAAACTGAAACCAATCAACGATTCCAGAACTGGACGCGCCGCGGAAGAACCGGGCCGCGATTCAAGGACGGGAGGGGAGTGCTGCTATGTTTGATCAGGCACGAGAAGAACGCGCAGCAAGAAGATGGCCGTAGAAGCCGTGGATGTAGATCAAATCAGCAGCGAAGAGGCCAAGAAAAGGGAGCGGGTCACGGGGCCGTGGGCTCGCTCGCTCGATGAAATCGAAAGAAGCGAAGCGGCGCGAGAATCACGTGAAAGCTGGAGCTTTTCATCCCAGGAGGAAGAAGAAGAAGAAGAAGAAGAAGAAGAGAGAGAAGGCAGAGGCTGGCAACGGTGGCAGCCTGGCCGGTGGTTTGTTTATAGGCAAATCGAGCGATGGGAAGAGGGGGGAGAGAGAGAGACCGACAGGTGGGCCCGCTCCTTTTGCTCGCGTCGTGCTCGCTCCACTCCACGGCACTGCACCCCTTCGCCCTTTTGGTTCGAGCCCCTGCTTCTCTCTTTCCTTTTTCTCGGTTTCATGGTGATGAGGGTGTCATCCCAATCCGCAGCGCCATTTCTGTGGCTGCAGCTTGCAGCTTGAGTGGTCCGGCTCAGATATTGCTCCCTCGAATCGGAATATACACATTTGAAAGCATTCTTGATTGCTCAAGGGCTGAGCTCAGATGTGGGGATGCGAGATCTTCGAAAGAAAGGAAATTTGAGCGGTTCTTTTGATTGGTTTTAAAATATCAAAAAGTCGCTTCCCCTAGCTAAATTGTAACAGTTGGTCCTGCGTGTGGAGATTTGTGCCCGACCTCCACGTCATTCGTTTGATCTTCTGCAAAAGCCTCCCCCGCCGTAGGATTTTCGAAGCAAAAGCAATCAGGTCCTCCTTCCCTTGAGCTAGACACCACCCGCCGCTATCGTCGGCACCTACCGCGAACGCCCACTCGCGACCATGGCGTTCGGTGCACGCTTGGTCCGACGCGACATGGCGTGTGTGGAGCGGCCTGAGTGTGTGCTACTGTGGTCACATTCGATCGTCGCGGTGGTCGCTAGCGGCGCCAGTAGCAGGTAGCGATCGACTCAGGAGAAGGAGAAGAAAGAAGGAAGAAGAAGGCTCCGATCGCTTTGATTATGACTGAATTTGAATTGATTTTAAGCAAGCTAGACCTGTTCGACCTTGACCACGGTTTGGATTGAGCTTGGCTCTAGCTTGGATTGAAATCAAACCAAGCTCGATATCAGGCTTGAACTCGGGATCGATGAAAACTTGGTTAGACTCAAGATGGCCAGGTTTAACTAAAAAATCATCTAATACCTTATTTTTCATATTTTCCATGAGCTAAAAAGCTTAGTTTTTTTAAAAACTAAATCATCAATCTACATACCTCACTCATTCCATGCTCTCCATAGGGCTTGGGCACAGGTGGATGAACATACAACCCATGGAAATTGAGTAATTTGGATTGTTGACCTATCATGTGTGGTCTAGGTAATCAAGTATTCTAGCCTAAACCGAACTGCTTAAAATCGGTTCGAGAACCAAGCTCGGTATTTGGCTCAAGATTCTCTCAAATAACGATCTCGAGTGGCTCATCGAGTCCAAGCTTTTGATCTGGTGCCACTTTTGGTTTGAAATTTTGAGTTTTTTTTTTGCAAAAGATCAAAGGAGAGAGATACGTACAGGAAATTTCACAGCTAGAGAAAAAGTTATGCTCTCTATAAATTGACCAGTTTGACATTAGGTGACTGAGACTTATTGAACTCTCAAACGATTTTCTGAACCGTCGATCGGGCACTCTTCATAGGACATATGAAAGATCTAACAAAAACATCTAGATATATGAGAAAATCGACCGAGAATTAAACAAATGTCAGCTCTCCTATGATTAGCAGAAGTGTTGATGATTAGCGAAAGCGTGTAAACAAGCCTCCTCGAAAAGCCGAAGAGAACATGACGCGTAATAATCGGATGTATATATCTGCCTGTTGTGTGATCGGCCACGTCAGGGTTAGGCTTCCGACCAAGATCTTCAGTTTCCATCGGATGCATGCAAACGTCGGTGGACGCATGCAGACGATCGAACGTGGCGAGATAGGAGCACAATTTTTCTTGTGCAAGCCTTGAAACTGGCCAATTTTTCTGGCCAATTGGCCAAATTGAATTGCGCGTGTCAGGTAGTCGTGGGGTTAACGTAAAGCCGCAGCATAAACTAAACAACGTGGGCGTGCAGCTCATCTCATCCTAGCTCAGGGCATTGATTTCTCCTACGCACATGAAAACCGTTAGATCCGTCTCTGAATGTGTCGCACCGGCCCCAGAGAGGACATTGTACGGTCAATTCAGAGTTACCTGACTTTTCACTTTCTTTTCAGCCTCTGATCGCGTCACGGTGTTATCTTTTCTATCTCCGATCGCCGCCGTAATGTTATACAGTTTAGGGTAAAGTTTGGATCTCAACGAGCTTAGAGGGATGTCGGGAGTGGCACAAGCCAGCGGTAGCAAGGGGTTTGTGGTGGGGACAGCGAGGCACCATCAGCGCCGCCTGAGCCTTAGAAAAAATTGAAGATAACCGAGCGGTTGGGGGGGGGGGGGGGGGACG